>JANTCA010021900.1:0-23637 GCA_024741275.1 Chironex yamaguchii
ATATAAAGTACAGTTTTTTAAACTTTGCATGGATGATGCTATAAAGTTAAGTGCCGAGTTATGTCTCCATGTGTAACGGCCTTCATTGAGATATAATAATAATAATAATAATAAACGAATTGTTTAACAGGATGGAAACTTCAATAATTACAAAATTGTTGTTATTAATGTTTGTCCTGTGTCTATTTATGCGTCTATTTCTATCCTGTTTCGTCCTGAAAGCTAAATTAAGGCACATAACCACAATCTATGTAAAAATCTGTATGGAAATTTGCTTTAGCCAAAGTATAACCAATCATAAGGCTTTTCAGTTTGGTCTTTTGTACATAACTTAAACATTCCTACATTCTATTTTGACAAATACCATAGAAATTTTATAACATAATGTTCTTATTAACTTCTAAGTGGTATGTGCACACTATGTCTTAAATGAATCCTCCAATGAATATATTTCCTTCGTCAACTATTTAACAAAGCTATTTGCAGACTTTATTTTGTCTTGTCGACTATTATAGGTAAGTAAACACATTCTCGGAACAGGGCCACGCGTAAAATGTCTTAATTTAACATCCTTGTAGTTCATATAACCAAAGAGAGGTTACCGTATGCAGAAAAATACGTTTCCGCCTTATTCTGCAAAGCTTTTCTATCTTTTCAGTTGAACTTTAATGAATTTTCCGACTCACAAAGCGGGAGATTAGTTCAGCTGTTCTATCTAGAAGATTTGTATGAAAACAAATTCAGGGGGGGCTCGCAAAGTCTTAGTAAACACGTCATTTATAGTTAAATGATATAATAAGCTCAGGTTGCCTCTCACCAAATCGGAAGTCATTGTTGATTCTTCAAGTTGATTCTTTGGAACTAGCTAAAGTGACTTGGCGTCGTATTTTTATATCTATCGAAACCATGAGACAAGAAGGAGAATTTTGTCGAGAGTCTATCATTGCATATTTTTGTTTTCCAGTAATTCTCTGTTTTGTATCACATTAGTTTTTATGTAGCTATTAAGATGTCTCTTAAGATGTTGTTTACTTTCAATATAACCAGGATAACTTGAAGTTGAAATATCTTAATTATTGGTTATACAAAATCCATCTAATACTTCATCGTCATCATTGTCATCATAATCATCACTATCATCAACATCCTTTGACTCCCTTTGGCAATCCGTTTCCGCACTATTGCTTCAGCGTTTTACACAGTGCTTGCCTCCTCACCTATCCCTTGACGTCTGAGACCGTCGTTGGGGCACCTGTGAGGACACTGCCACCACCTTCCTCCACTCGTCTCTGACCTCTGCTGACCTCAGGAAGCTTGCCAGGTTCATTCCAGTCAATTTCTAGATGTTGTCTTACCACATCTTTCTCTGTCTTCCTCTTCTTAGAGATCCCGTTACTGTCACTTGCAAAATCCTTGCAAGATTCACTGTTTTTGCTGAAGTCTTTTCGTAGTCTTGCCAATTATGTCACCATAAAACCCCCATTTATGCATGAAAGAAATTGCTGTCTACTAAATTACATTCTCAATAGTTGTTTAAATAGCCTTAGATTTGACTAGAAGTTTCATATAATGCATGCAAATCAAAAGACAGCACAACGGTTACTGTATTTCTAAGGGTATCGAGTCCTAGTATGGCTATTCACAAATATTTGCAGAATGTTGTCAAACCACTTTGTTGTACGTCTTCTCTTGATTCTTTTCCCTTCAATATTACCTTGCATGATAAATTTTGCTAAACTGTTGGCTGCTCTGTTTATGTGGCCATAGTAGGTCAAATGTCCACTTCTGGTGGTGTTCAATAATGATCTATCTGTCTGTATTTGGACTAGTACCTATTCATTCATTCTTTTAGATGTTCAGGTCACCTTAAGGAATCTTCTATATTACTCAAAGTTCAAACGCTTCAATCTTTTTTATTTCCTCTTTCGTCATTATCCATGTCTCACTTCCATATTTAAAAACTGGAAATACCAGTACTTTAGTTGCTCTTAGTAGTCACTGTGTTATGTCTTTGTATCTCATTATTGTTGTCACATTGGTCATAGCTTTCCTTCCAAGCATTAGCCTCCTTCAAATTTCTTTTGTGCGATCAGAGGTTTTAGCTAATGTACAGCCAAGAAAATTGAAATCACTTGCTACTTCGATGGATTCTCCATCTACTTAAGAGTTCTTAACGTAAGAGATAAATTCTAGCATCGTCATTACTTTTGTCTTTATTTTAAATGTAGTAGTAGCTCTGCTTCTTTTCTTGCTTTCTTAATATTTCTGATATGTTCTTCTGGATGTTCCTTGGTTTAGGCAACCAGAGTTGTGCCATCTGCATATAAATACAATACCCTAGGTCTTTTTTCTTATGTTTATACTTTATAAATATATTCGTGTACAAATATCAATATGCTATAGTCACCCTTTATATCGGCCTTCATTTTATTATTCCTATGTTAGAGCAATAATCCCTTTTCAAATCTGAATAGCACAAACTACCCATGAATATACCTTAAACTCGCCACTCATCAATCATCGATCTAACTACCAGATTTCGAAAGTTAACTGAAAAGTGAATGCAATAGGATTTACACAACAGAATTTCCATCCATCCATTCATTCATTACTCCCTAGTTAGCTTTTTTGTCACAAACGTCATGAGGAGAAAAAACGAATTCGCTTCCCTTGTGAATCGTGAGCATTGCTTAGCCACTCAGCCGGTATTGTGACATTATGCCCGAGTCCAAAGCTAAAGTCGTCGAAGTCCTGAAGATGATCTCTCATAAGAAACACTGCCAAAGGGTACGGTCATGATGGTGACGATTTCGTTAATTGCTGAGTAGAGTCGTGAGGGGCATTGAGCTAACGAATAGTTTGCAGGTTTTAACTTTTGTCTTTTCCAACTTGCATTGCAGAAAATTGTTGCTTCCATCTGCAAATTTCAATCAAATTTACCTTTGCTGGCTCTTTTGTTGATAAGCTTGGAACTGCAAATGATGCCATGGAAGCATGCCAAAATTTTGCGGATTTGTCTCCATCACAAAAAACATTATTGTTTTTTGTATTTGAGTGAAAATTGTAAGATTTGGTAAGATGTGTAATGAAGTTTGAAATTCGTTGCACAGATTACGGATGGGAGTGAAAGGGTTTATATTTTTATCTTCATGCACTAAATAAATACTATCATGTAGTTTCAGAAATGAAACGATAGTTCGGAGAACTACGTAAATTCTCAGCTTAGAAAAATAGATAACACAAAAACCATTCAATAAGTGCCTTTTATCCGATTACGTGACATCATCGGGCAGTTTTTACTTTCTTGGAAAGTTTGAATATCTCCATGACTTCAAAATTCATGAAAACATGACTTTGAAAATTTGTGTGGAGGCAACTGTTAGAGTAGGCATTGTCTAGCCCAGAGACGTCGTACCCGGAGGGCAGGGGGCAATGGCCTCTCTGTTGAGAGGTTTGTCGGATTTGTTGGAACATTTCAAGCATAGTCGTCCTTTTCATCTTTTTAAAGGAATTATATATGACGTTTTACTTCGTTCTGTCTACGTCACCTGCTCATCTTATGCCTTTTGTAATTACAGTAATACATTAAAAACCATGCCGAAATGTCACAAAATTGCGATGCTTTGACTTTGATTATTATACTAGGTAACGAAAAAAAGAAACAGTCTTATGATCTGTGTGATTGGCGCCACTTCCTCCAGAACGACAATAATCAGTTCTACAATTTTGCGTATACCTTTTTCTTAAGAGTCCTTAAACCCTGAAAAGTTTCGGGAACACTGTTTAGTTTCTTATATTTTACACTGGACTCTATTCTAAATAAATTTCTTTTCTTGAGATACATGCATCTCATTCGCATTAAGATGGAGAGCCACATTATTTTTGTTCAATAAGTAGCATGATTGAAATTTGGATATGGGCTTTCCAAATCTTATTCTGACTCGAAAGCTATGCAATGGCTACAGGAACTTTTTTATACATAAATTCTACCTTTTAAGAGCTAAATGTTAAGATATGACATGAAGGATAGAATATAAGAGCCAGATTTTCCTGACAAATGAAAATGTAAGAGCAGGGGATGCCAGATGAAAGCTTTCGACCATGCTGTTCATTTCATTGCAGTGGAGAAGCATGCATAAATGGGAAAGTTTTCATGCTGCAGTTGGGACAGTGATCTTGTGTATAAATTAAACTTTTTTGGTGCATTGGCGAATTCTTGCCGATTTTACATTGCTTAATTGAGAGTTCTTTGATGCCGAGAAGGGTATATCAAACCATTCATTTATGAATGTGGCAAAGCAATACAAAAACTTTGATGTACAAAAGCTCAAGCATGAGGAATGTTCATTCATTCATACTAATCTGGTCTGAAGGAGTTCTTACTAACTAAAGCCTCAGCTACATCAAATTCAATGTTGAACTAAGAGAGCTTCTTCATGGATATAAAAGTACTGGAGAAATTCTGCCACAGACAGCTTATCCAAACTTATTTCTAATGTACAGAATTACACTTAGATCTACAAACCATGAGGGAACATATTTAAAGCTCAAGCTAGGTAAAAACAAGTTACACTCGACAATGGGACGAAGTATCCTTGATCCTGTTGAATGCTGAAAAGAATTCCATTCCACAAGTTGACCACAAACACACAATAGACATATTTGCGAGTACTAATTTGCAAAAAGGTCGATAATGTAAAGTGTTAGAATCAAATAGTAATAATATTGTAAAATTACTTTAAAGAACTTGAGTTCTTTGTAGAAAATGACCCATTTATAGCAATTCATCGTTTTTTACTCCGCCCTTCTGCGCCTTCAGTAGTATATGGTGCTTCCAATCGGCTATATAATAAAATGTGGGACCAAGAGGTTAGTTGGAAATTTTTTGTCCTTGACCTCCACCCCCACCCCCCAAACACACACATACACACAAACGGGAAGCCCACGACCCCTCTGGTCTAGCTCAATAGATAGCAAGGCTGGTCTCCTTTTGTACAACTTCTCTGTGACAAAATCAAGTATTCAACCAACCTTAATAGAATGGTTGCTTTGTACAAGTCCTGCTTTCTAAGCGAAAGACAGGAGTTTCGTTTCCACGTGGAAATGCCATGGTTCGCTCAGTTTTGCATCCCTCCGAGGTCAGTAAATTGAGTAACGGCACTGCTGCAGAGAGTTTAAAGTTACCTCGAAATAAAAGTAGCGCCCACCACTAAGATACGGGAGTGGCTAACGAAACAAGAGCATTCGTGTTGTTTAGGACTTCTTTCGACCAGCTTCTTCATTTGCCAGAAAGTCCCACGGCATACTTTCCCGCTGTCCTTTTGTTGTTCAACCCCTATTCACATATTAATTATTGAACAATCTAACTGTTTCAGACAACGAAAACTGCAACAAAATTTATGGGCAAGTGACGCTATGGGCAAGGAGAGGATAAAATGCGATGTCTGCTGGTGAAGAACTGGCGAGAGTCAAAATCTATGGCCAGCCAAGATGGTAACTCTATCGCTCAGCTGGTAGAGCTCGTGTACCAAAACCAAAAGTTCTTGCATTTGTTACCTACACAAATAATCGTACCTGTTTACCTTTCTTTCATCAAAAACTGATTGAAACTCTCTCTGAACGAAAACGCAAAGTTTCTTCACTGTTGTTGTCTACAACTATCACACTTCGAGAGGACTAAAAGCAACTTAGATCAGCTTGACGCCGATTTCTCGGTTTACATTTGAAGTATTGTTGTAACCTTAATTCCACAATTACTTAAATTAGCTTACTTCCAAGTAGTGTGCTTGCATAGATTTTCAATAATTCAAAAAGACAGTGATTAACGACTCTCAGTTTTAACTAAAAGTAAAGTTTGTAATTATTTTCTATCCTTGTACCGTCTAACCTAGTAGGCATACTTCGATCAATAGTTCAAAGACTGGACAGTTGGAGTTCAAGAGCTGTATGGCGTTCAAGTCCTTTAAGATTTGCATCCCCACAAAAAAATGAAAACATGGGTAAGATATGAAACTGTGGGAGTGGATTTGAGGAACAGGACGATATATGCATAAGGATTCTGTGTCGCGTGCTTAGTCGCTTTGCTCCTGTTCGATGGTGACTGACCTATTGTTCTTTATGCAAATGACCATGCATGGCAAGGCGTGATTATGCGAAGAGAGACGATTGAGCGAGCCGTTGAATGAAATCTGGAACGGCGATATGTTAGTCGGCTTGTCATTTTGTTCCACGAGAGGTACCAAGTTTGCTACGAGATATTTTCAGCACAGTATTTCGCCGTGTCGTACAAATTACCTCCGGTAAGTTGTCCATACTTTTACGTATTTTCAGGCATAAAGTTTTCGTCCTTTTGCTGGGAAATGGCCAGCAAATTCACGTTTCTGATACAACATGGTGGAACAAAGATGGCGATGTTCAACATGGCCGCAAAATGGCGGCGCAAAATATCAACAATGATCCAAGAATTACTAACATCGTTAGTAATCTCACTAGATTTGTTAACATATATTGACATCCGTTTTACGATATCACCCTGGAATGTTAAAATTATACAGCATGAAGTCGCCAGTCATAAGAAGAACCCTTCAGTAAGTGGGAGCGTTGACGATAACATGGCCGGTAAAAATGGCGGCAAACTTCTAATTCAGATTTGCAAAGTTATATTGGCAATAAGTATTATTTTGTTTTATCGCCTTTTAGAATTGGAGATTTCACAACGAGTGCATTACCCTAATCTCCGATTTACATCAAAGACCAGTGAAATACGGATCTTTCTTCACCGTGTAGGGCATTGCTTTTTCTCATGGAATTGACGGTGGAGGCTCGCAAATTGTAATTAACATTCTCGTTGACACAAATAAGACTTAATCATGCCCAAACTGAAGGGAGGGAAAACGAAAAAGAAACGAAACTTGCTACAGGTAACGGTTCCCAAAGCATCTAGCAGAACCCCGAATAAAGATACCAAGTCAGAGGCAAATAAAAGAAAAGATCGTGGATCTGGCGCTACAGACCAGGCAACTGACCATGGCCCATCGGAGACAAGGAGCAAACGGACACCAAAACCAAGGAAAATTGTGGATATCTCATCTCCACCTCCAAAGCTACGACAGAGTAAGTCGGCGATGGCAAACTCCAACAAAAGCAGCCAAGGCAAAGGTAAACGGGCCTCCACCCCCAAGAAGAAAACAAGTTCGAAAGCAACCACGAAAACTACGAAAGGTGGCAGCCGGGTTCCTGCAGCGAAAGGGAAAAGGAAGGTATTTTACAGTCTATTTAATTTCTCACTGTATAATGTCATAATATAATAGAATATGTGCTGTGTCAGAACTGAGTATCACTGTCATCAAGCAACTTACCTCCGTAATGGGAAGCTAGTATTGGTCTATTATATGTAGGGTATCTATGGTTCTTTTCTTGCTGTTCATTGAGCTATCTCTGCTTTTTATGACTTCTATGTTTGCAACTAAAGGAATGCCTTGATCATGTGAAAGCTAATATCTCCTGCCTTTGGTGACTAATGTTCACTGTGGTTTCTTGGTTGCTTGCTGTGTAATATCTCACCCACCACAGTATTAAGCTGTAAGGTAAAGGCCAGATGCCTTCATACATGCTTATTGAGCACTCTTTCGTCTTTTGATCTTCCTTTTTATAGACTGTAGTTATTGTTGACTGGTTTTTTATTTGTCATTTAACTTAACATTTTTCTTGGAGAAAACTATAATATCTGTTAAGGTAATAAGGCATAGCAAATAAGTGTTTTAAAGAAAGCATTCTTTAGTGTATTTTAAAAGGTATATTTAATGAGATTTTTTTGATGACTATTTTCCAGAAATTTAATCTTTCCTGGTTTGACTGAATGATGTCAGTGGCATACATTTAACATGGTTTTAACAAAAACTATTATATGTTATGAATTTTTACGACATAATTCTTTGGTCTTGAATCAAATTCAGCATATATGTATTTGACACAACTATAACATGCTTGACTGGGAATGTTACAATATATGTGAAACAAAGAAGAGAATATTGCATGCCATATTGAAAAATGTATTTGTCACCATCACCACCAGGTAATCATTTTGTGAAATTCTTAACATCAGAGGCAAAAACTTGCATATTAATAAAGAGTATGACAGCCATGTTTGCTTGCCTCAGATTTTTTCAGTCTACACAATTTATATTCTTGAATTTTTCTGTGATAAGTGATGTCTCATATAGCTAGGTTATAGTAACTGAAGTTCTATTGTTTGATACGACTTTTAATTTTATGAATTGTTGTAGTTTTGCCTGTCAAGTTCTTTTCCAGTCAGTTTCATTCTTCATTTATTTTTCATTATTCTTTCTTATCAAAGAAACAAGTTTCGAATTTTTTTTATTAAGTCAACTATGACTTAATTCTTTTATTAAACTTTTATTAAGTCTGTATGAAATCAGTATTTTGGCCCAAAGGAAAGAGCTGCCGAGTTGCTCATTTCATAAAGAAAGAATGCATAGGATCACTTCCTTTGCAGAAATAGTGTCTATCACATTAAGAACTATAAATGAATGGGAAAGAAACCCTTTCTTTAGCTATCCAGCTGTTTCAAAAACTTGTAAACAAAAGTGAAAAAAATCATAAGAACAATTTGTATTGTCTGAGCATGTATAAACTTTGCCTTGCTCAACCACGTATTTTGCAACTTTAATTATGGATGAAACTAAACCAAGCATTTGGTAAGCTTTTGTGTTTGTTCCTGTTTAGCGTGCATCACCAAAGAAGAGTTCAAGGCCAGCTAAGCAGATGAAAATTGAACAAGATGTTAGTGATAGTGGTGAGGATATTGCCAGGGACTTACAAAAGAGTCCTATGGACATTAAAGTCAGGGCAAGCACACGAGGTAGTTCTAACAAACGAGCAAAGGTTGAGGAGGAAGTTTTACAGGAAGAGCTTGCTCCTTTACCAGCTGAAAGTGATGATGAAGAAGAAGAAGTGGATGAAGAAGAAGATGAAGTTGATGATAGCTTATTTTTTGGACTTCCACCTGAAAAACCATTAGATGATCAGGATGGTTTAAAAGAACCCGAGGTATGTTGTTTGTCATTTCTAGTATTTTTTGCTCAGATATGTTTCCATAACTTGATTTAGATATAAAGAGAAAATTTATATCTACATTTGTGTGCTTGTTTTGTGTTTTTCCTTGAAAATACCACCTTTATGTATACGTTTTGAATTTTGTAATGTGCCCAGACTATGGTCTCCCTCAAGGCCAAAATTTGATTTTTGTATGTGCTATAGTTTTTGATTTTGATACTTTACTCCAGGGGAAAATGTTTTCTTGTGAAGATTTACGTTCTACTTGTAACAAAGCAAAATGTTTTGCTCCCCAGATGACATATATAAGCACTAAATTTTCTGAGTGATCTATCATTACCATACAATAAAATTAAAACAATATAGGCATTGACTCTAAGTAGTTGAGGATATGTGAAGAGTAGCACAAAAAAGTATTCTACTCTTGAAAAATGCCCCCATTACCTTTTTAATATTAAAGCATATAATGGTATCACTAGTAGTATAGATTTATCCCTTTACTTTTCCAACAGTCGACCTGCTTTACTTTTAACTAGTTAAAATACCATTAGAGATGATTTTGATTTTAATTATTTGTTAATTCAGTGCAAATTCCACTCAAATTGACTGTTAGAATGTAAACATTGAAACAGAAAGCTCCAGTACTTGCCTGGCCAGTTTTTATTGCTAAAAATACTACATATTTTGTACTCAAAATAGACACTTTGATTGCCAAGTAAGTGACAAAAGTGTCAAAAATATTTTAAATGTTCAAACTGAACTACTTATAGATATCCAATTTTTGTTATTATGATTATTACTTCCTTGTACTGATCCTGCATAACAATCAACAACTAGTTTGTACATTGTACTAAGGAACCTGAACCTAATTTTGATACTCCATGATGCTCTTTTACCATAAACTTCATGTCAAGTTCTTCAAGTTTGCCATTTACTAAGCTGAAGCTCTTACAAAGTTAGTGTTCAAGTAACCATGGTGAAAAGACTATTTTCAAATGCTGAAAGAAAGAGAAAGGTTAAGTGAAGAGCAGATATGAGAAGTATGGGAGGGAGTGGGGAAAAAAGTACTTCTATTAGTAACTTTTTTCAACAAACTCAATAGCAGACACTTTACTGATTATTGGAAAGGGGTTTACTTCATCTGGGGTGAACTGTCAGGAAAGATTTGAAACATCCATACTTTTAAACATTAAGCATGATGGGAAATGATTAGTTTAAGTGCAACAATAATGTAAAAGGTCATCATTCAAAAGGTCAATCTACTCTCTTATTATTTTATAAGAAGCTGAGTTTTAATCAGTGCCAAGAGTTTCTTAATCTCCGATGAATTTTTCTAGTGTTTTTATGGAGCAGAATTTTATTAATGCATAAAATTGTGTGCCAAATTTTGTTTTCATATTACAAAAACAAATTTTTATGCGACATTTGACAAATACAGGAAGAAATACAAGAGAAGTTCCTTTAGTAAGGCTATATTTCTCATTCTAAAGATTGTTAAGATCTTTTAATCTGAAATTATTTTTGGGGCAGCTGCAATTCAAAGCAAAGTAAGCAAAAGGAAAAACTGTCAAATTAAAAAATGGGAAATATGTGGCCTCTTGATAACATGGACAACATCTATGATATGCTTGCCAAAGAGTATAATGACAACTAAGAAGTATGTCTTTACGGAGGCTCAGGTGGGTTATTCTGTTAAATACCAGTCACACAAAGTGCATTTTTGTATTTACCTTTGCTGTGACAAAGGCAATATCTATTCCTATAAGAATTTTAAATTTTAAAGGACCACTATTAGTCTGACAATTTATCTAGCCAGTTTAAGAACCAGTTCAGCATCACCAACCTTGAATATCATGAAATGGGTTATGGTTCTTTAACATGGAGCTTTTTTGCTGCATCACATGGAAAAACTGGGAATGATGGAGTTGGTGGTGATGCTATAATATAATTTGGCCCAGAACATTGCAAAGAAAACTTGTGATTTCTAACCTGGATGATAACCTCTAGTATATGGTACATTTCCATCTTGTATAATGAAAGAGTACACTTCAGAGTAAATGAGAGGCCTGTCAGATTTTTTTATGATTCAATACTCAGAATTTTGACTCCTTCCTGATGATGTCATCAACTGGGAACAGGATCCTAAACTACACTTGCTGTTATCCACATTGAATTGTTAAATAACATATGCTTTAACCTGGTCAATTTGACAAACTGAGATAAACATTCTGGTGAAGAAAGGGAAGAACTGTTGTCATCCATGTGTGAGAAGCAAACACAGGAGAAAACATGTTTGTATTCTCAACGAAAAGTCAGATCAAATAATGCTGATAGTTACACATTGAATGAGAATGACAAGTATTAAAAGGATCTATCAGTGCAGTTGGTTTTTTCTTATTTAACATGCAGCAATCAATATATGTTTGAGCATGAACTTTGGACTTAACAATTTGAACAATGCCTAACTGTTATTGTCTACATAATTTTTCAATTTGGATTGTTATTCACTGTTGTAATGTTGATTTCTCAGAGAATTCAGTTTCTTAGGACTGTCAAAAAGTGCAGTTATATTTTAAACTACACACTAAAGCAAGGCCTCTGCTAAAAATGGAACTAATTATTGAAATAATATTCTTTTAAAAGGTCAAAATATATTGCTCTAGACTCTCCATACCATAAAGGTTTGCAGACACAAGGACTTCGTCCTGTTTTTAGTTTGAGGATAGTTTCAGATGGTATCTAGTGTATATCTACTTAATTTTCTAGAACATACAATGAGTAAATTATCAGTTGTTTTATTATTTCTCTATATCAATGTCATGTCTGAAACAGATAGATTGACCTGTGTTAAGTCTGAAACGGTAGAAGATACTCGGGATGTTGTCCCTGGGTAAATTTGCTGACATCTTGAGATAGGCACATGCCTGTGTTTTCCCAGGTATGCAAATTTTTGCACACCTTGATTTATTTAAAATGGAATCAACATACACACCAAAGTTTCATTTTTTAAAATAATTGGCATTGAAAACATTGTTTCCTGTGTCTGTTTTTTCAAGTATTTGTGAAAATCATGGATTGTTGATTTGTTGTCTTCACACCTTTTTGTGTTTTTAAGTTAGCATTAAGTTAGGCATTGAGTCCAGCAAATTGTACTTGGATTGGGTTCAAGTTCCTATGTAGTTCCACCCTAATCACACCCTAACATTTTACAAATAAATGGCTATGTGCCACCACATGCCACCACATCCATGGTTGGCTTCAGGTGTGCAATAGTTAGCACTCTAGTCTTTCCACAAAAGCTCGGACATTGTGTATGAATGATTCACATAAGTGTAGTGCAATGTATAATAAATGAAAGCTAAATTTTGCAACTTAGGAACCCCTACAGAGAGAAAATTGAGTCATTGGTAAATATTAGGACACGCTTTAGTCTTGTTGAAGAAGCTATATGTTTGATGTTATTTGTTGACAAAGTGTAATGAGAGAATAATTAAAGGTACTTGTACATAGTTTTGTATCAAAATTGTAATATAATTAATGTTTATCATGGCTTATTCACCGTTGCACTGGTATCCAGCAAAGACATTTTTAATAATGCATCATGATAAATAACCCTGCACAATTATTGTTTGGTTTTTCTTACAAAAAAGGCTTTGAGTGGGTCTAAGGATATAGGTCTGTGAAATCTTTAAGAAAATAAGTCATCATGAAATAAACCATGTAAAAACTTTGTGGGTTGTGAAAGTTTCTTTGCACGCATTGAGATGCCACATAGAGTGTCTTTAAGTGCAATTAATGGTGCTGGTAAAGAGGAAATAGTACTGAATAGTTTAGGATTTCATATGGAGTGGTGGATAGTGATTTCTTAGCTTTAAAAGGGTAGACTGCCTCACTGACTTTTCCTGTGCTAATTCTTTGATTCTACTTTTAGGTCTTCCATATACACATTCACATAGTGCTCTCATTTTTTAACCATAGACCTATGCCTGTTCACACTGCCGAGAGAAGTTTAAAAAGGAAGACCTTCCTGAACACTTATCTCAGTGTCCAGACAGATATGTTCAATGTAGAGAATGTGGGAAAGTCCTGTCAAATTTACAAACACTTGAGCGACATCACAAGAGGTTTCACTTGAAAATAAGGGAAGTACCATGTACTCTGTGTGAAAAGATGTTTATTGATGAAGCAGCAGCCCGGAAGCACCTTAAAACTGTTCACTTTAAGGTGAGTGTTGTGGTCGCCTTGCCAAAGACTTTTCGATGTTGTTGCAAGTATGACTTTGATTTTATTTTGTGGTTGCAATGGAGGGCCTAATAGGGAGGGGAATAGGGTGCATTATAATGCAGCATTTTTTACAAATAGGAATGCAAGTGTGTAAGAAAGTATTGCAAATTGCACAGCAGGTTATATTTGTTCAATTCACAATCTGAAGATTAGGTGAAGGTTGCAGCGCTTTGATACCACATCATGTAACCATTGATGTGAGGTTTGCAGCTCCAAATCCTTGATTATTTATGGAACATTGAGTGAGTGGAAAGTAATATGCTGTCATTTAATTGCAACAATCGTTTGGTCCTTTTAGTATGTGAAGTTGAATTGAAGTGAAGAGCATCTCAAATTCTTGCATTTGTGGCATGCAAGATAACTGGAGTAAAATTCCAGCTTCCATCGTATCTGTTCTAATTTCTCGATATATTAAGAAGCATGTCACTTAACCAAACAATATCGTACATCTTTAGTTTTGTTAGTGTGTTTTGAACTACAAATTGCAACTATACTATGATGTGTAAATGTACTGCATAGCACTTGTGATAGATTTACAGGTAGCTTCACTAAACACATTATTGGATGAAAACAACGGTGAAATGTTGCATGTATTGCGACTCAGTGCTATGTAACGTTCCACCAGTGTAGAATAGTGTTTATTTAACTCTGCTCATATTTTGATCTTGTTCTCTAAAAGTAACACTACTGCATAAGAAAAAAGGAACATGTACATTTTTCTTTTTGTTTCAGGTGAAAAACTTTCACTGCCCACACTGTGATAAAGCCTTTTCGCAGCGCAATAAGCTTACGTATCATGTGCGAACACACAGTGGAGAAAAACCGTATTCATGTACAGAGTGTGGACGGTCCTTTTCACTGCTGTGGAACTTGAAAACACACATGCGGACGCACACTGGTGAAAAGCCATATGCATGTGATATTTGTGGGAGACAGTTTACACAGAAGCAGAATATGACGTCACATATGACAACTCACAGGAAGCCGAAACCTGACAGACGAACTTTTCCTGGTTTAGCTGGAGCTGAATTAAACGTGTCTTCAAGCGGATATGGGTATGAGACAACTTCCAGGAGTTCAAGTTCGACCGTCAAATCACAAACAAGTGTTACAAAGCCATACTCGTTGCCCAATGTACTCAAGACAAATTATTTGGCCGGTTCAAAACCTGTTGTTCAAGGTCTCGGACAACAATATTTACTTGAGGACGTTGCATCGGTAGTAGACGTTCCAGGTCGACAAGAGGTACAAACGAAAATAACAACCCAAAGCAGTTTAGGAGCAGCTACCGCACAAATTAACCAGAGTTTGATAAACCAACAAGTTCTGGCCCAGCAAAATCAGTGTTCAGTGAGTGCTGAAACCGGTCTTGGATTGCTGTCAGCAGTTGCCCGCAAGGGAGATGATAGTAATGTTCAAGTTGATGGGATAGTGTCCTTGGAGGGTGGTCAGCATAATACAACAGGAAATCCTGGACTAGATCAAGTTGTGGAGGTATTTCTGCAGTCCAGTGCCAATGAAGCCACTGGTGATAACTTCATACCTAGCATGGTGGGAGCAGAAACGATGGTAAGTACATCAGAAATGGAACAAGATGCATCCGGGGTGGTTGATGCCAATGATGCCAGTGCATTGTTGCCCTCTGATCATGTGTCTGCCGAAAAGGAACCAACGTCACCAAATAAACAGGTAGTGGGACAAATTACTGCGCAGACCGTTATTCCAGTAGATCAGGCTAATTTGGCTGGACTTGCAAACATTTTACAAAACCCAGAAATTCTTGCAGCCATAAATGCAGCCTCTTCATCTAACAAATTTATTGTCATAGGTCCCGTTGGTATGTTTTCTGGACAGCAAAGTGCGGCAGCGGGAGCTGCCTCTGTTAATGAAGCTGGCACAACGCTACAACCGAATTACAATGAAGAGCTTACGGAAACCTCTGCTGATATGTCAGGGCAGCCAGAAATCTCTGAGGTAGACAAAGTCGCGATTTCAGGCGCAGGAAATGGAGGTCATTCAAGAGATGAAATAGGTCCAAGTGACGAAAATAGTATTCTTGATGCTCATGAGCAAACTGTCGTGGGAGAAGAGAACGAGGGAGGGACAACTCATCCTGAGGACAAAGTAGACCATAAGTATGTTCAGGGTGATATGTCTGATGCTACTTCATTAGTACAAGGCACAGAGGAGGTTACTTCTTCTTCCAGTATGATACAAATACCGACTTCGTTTTCTCGAGTTGTAGCTGGAATGAGTTCACGAATAACAACTAATAATATATCAGATGTCACCGCGGCATTGATTCATGAAATTCAAGGTCAGATTCAAGACCATGGAAACAAAACTGTTCTAACGTCAGAGCCGGCTGTGCCAGCTACTGCTGCTTATGACGTAGCTGAAGCCAGTGGCGTTTCACCTGAATTACATTCTGTCGTTGTTACTCAGACTGATATTGTTAAAGACGTAATTGGGGGAGCGCCACTGACTAGCAACAGTATTGGAGTCGACACTGGAAACAAGGAAACCACCCCAGAGGATCATCTTGATAGAATTCACCAAGAGGTATCCAGTATTTCTCAGAATTCTGAAAGTACTGAAACAATTCATTTTCAAATGTCAGAAATTTCAGGGTTGGCACATGTAAGCAATGGAGTAAAGCAACTGGATGCCTCTGGTTACAGTGATTCTGCTTTTGCCCCAAACCCGAGTCCGGGAGTGAGCTGTGTCACCGCTACAATTACGTCCGATTCCACCGCAAACACTGGCACTGGGTCGTCGGAGCAAAACGAAAGTTATATAACTGTGGCTACTAACCAGGCTTTGGGAGACAATATTGTTGCCGAAGCGATCTCATCGACAACCGCCGTGAATGCAAACACAGTGTACCTATCCCAGCTACCGAATATTGTAACCGGACAGGTAACGCAAGACGGTGTAGTAACTGGACATTTTAACGACCCTACCCAAGCTACGGAGGCAACTGTTGTCGTAAATCCATCGATTGTTCAGTCATTGCTTAATAATATGAACATTCAAGCTAAATCAGCTGGTGATAATGGGGATTTTCCCGTCATTGACATTGCAACAGGGAGTTATTTAGGCACAAGTAGTATGTTGAATTCTGTGCCCGTTACAGGAGAGGGACTAGAAGTTACAATTGAGCCACAACAGGTTGCCACTTCGTCTGCACCTGAAAGTAACCCAGGACAAATTGTACTTACTACATCCGGGGGCATTCAGGAATTACAAGTAGGAGCTACGAGTGCAACAGCTTCAGTGGATAGCCAGAGTGTATTCCAAGAGGGTCTCTACTCTCAAGGTGAAACTGTGGGGGCTGTTACAACTGTAACCCAACAAACTGATTAGCGATAAGCCTTTGTGTAAAATAAGCATGTTTATAGTGATTGTGATGGCGTCGATAAGCTGTCCAATTGACATACACATGATCGCTAAACATTGCCGCTTTATTAATACGGCTTTTAATAGAAGGCAAGTGACAGACAACATTTTCTCGCCTTTGATCACTCTTATGACAAGATGATGTCGACGAATCGAGAATTGTAATAGATTTTTAACTTTTTATGCTGTAGCGGTGCCTGTTTTTTTATGTAACAGTTATCTTAATGGTTTTCGACGTGTTGCTAAGTCATAACTACGTTTTAATGTACTTTATTGCTAACAACAACGTTATAGTAAATGCACCTACAAAGAGGAAGTCTGGTTTTAAGTTTAGAGTAAACTGTTCGCGTAATTCCTGTTATCAGTCATACGGTGGTCTTAAAATACCAGAAGCTGGTTGAAGTTATGGAACTAGTAGTTTTAATAATTAGTAATGTTTAAAGGCCAGTCACCTAGTTGCAAAGAAAACAATGGGCCTAAAACCAATCTGCATCGTATCTTCGCAAGACGTTGATTTGATACATCACGACATAACACTTTTTAAACATATTTTCATCTGGTGTAGTAAAATGATGCACTGGATCATGTCAACGGTAAGTGGGAATTTACAGGTAGTTTACAAAATGCATCCCGTTTAGTAAGTGCTTAATTTGGTAGAATTCTGTTTATTTCTTATGTTTACCGAACATGTGTGCAGTGAATAAAACAAACATGGAATCTCAGTAAACTACTAGATTTTGGCAACAGTTGCACTGTACTTTGTTGATTATTTGCAATTTGTGGTCAGCAATGGTCCTTTTGACGAGAGGGAATAGTCCAACGTGTTACATTGAAAATACTTGGGACATTTACGGCTTTGCGTATAATAACAAACATTGTAAAATTACTTTTATCCGTTACTAAGGAGAGATTTATTTCAACTTTGGTACAGGTGCTGCTTGTGACAAGTTTTGAAGCTGTAGAATTTTCCAATGCGTCCCACGTAGTCGTCTTGTCCGTCTGTCATGGCTATCCAAGGTTTGAGCCAGTGGTATTTATTATGCATAGATGTCACTCTTCTCCCTTTGTATATATTGTATATACTTCACTACCATGTATCGGTTGTTGTCAAGTAGGAATCCTCGTGGAAAATCTCGAAGGTGTCGATCTGTATGTTGTAATAATAAAGTTCATACGTTTGTATAAGTTCGTAATTTGACCACTCGTTCAAAATGGTGATGTGATCTGCAATTGTCTTGTGTCAGCTTACCCCGGTTACTTAGCTGGACTTTGTGCTAAATATGAAAAGCATAGCTGGACTCGAATGATAGATAACTGGATTTTATTTAATATGATATCTTGTGTATCAATTCAGGCTATGGATTCAAAACATTTCCATCAAAGTAAAGAGATGAAAACATTGGTTTGGAATCCTGTTCGGAACAGTGAAGGTTGCATAGTTAATAGCATCAAATTGGCGAGCGAACCATCACGCTTTACGTACTCTTGCATAGTATTGTGTTTTACGATTGTTTTATAAGGACATCTGGATGCTTCGCATGTACTAAGGCCTTAGCTTACCTGTTGTGGGCGTTCTTGATAGTAGACGAGTTTTTCTCATAAATCTATTGGACTTGCAAAGCCTAGTGGTAGCTAATTGTTAAATAACGACATGTGTTGGACGTGGACCTACTCAGTTACTCTCCATTCTTATGAATATTAGTTAATATTCAATAAGATTTGTTTTCCTCAGCTTCATTTCATTGGATGTATTTATTAAACATTCTTTCCTTTCATGTTTCGTTTTATTCGAATGGCTCTTTGTCGTTGAATGCTCCAGATCATTTCATGCCTTAATGTTGTTTGGGAATTTTGGTGAGATGTAATTTTACTGGCTTCAGCTTTCATCGAGAATTATATCCTGTGTTCAAGCACTCGTTTTGTTGTGTTTTATTATCTTGCATCTTCATTTTCGTTTCTTGGTAATTATGTACTTTTAATCCTATTCTTGCAGAATCAAAGGAAGGTAGTTTTTGAGTTAATCGCCCTCGCTCTTGGAAACTAAAAAGCAAACTAAAGATTACCCGAAAACTGACAAGATCACTAAAAGAATAGAAGTTATGTATTTGACAATTTTTAATGTAGCGCTAAAAAGGCCCCAGGGAGAAATGGCGTAAAGAGTCGTAACATAGCACCAGTTATTGTTATAACTGTACGTCTTATCTTTAAAAACCAATCTAAGTGTTATGGATGAGACGACTGGCTTATTGTTTTTCGGCAGTAATAAGTTGATAAAATAGCACTAAGCATGCTTGTCCATAATTTTTGGCTTTCAACTATTTTACAGTAATCGGAAGCAAACGAAATGTTATCGAGTGTAAACAACTTCCATAGGCTTAGTCTACAACAACTTGAAAATAAGACAATCTTCTGAAGCGAAAAAGGGCTATTGGCGAATTGAGACCCACAAGGGCCTAGTCAAGGTCGCTGGGAAAAGAGGCTGCAGATATTGACGGTGAGAGAGCGCAAAACAAAGTTATCGGGATAAATTTCCCTCGCTCGCTAGCACTTGACGATGCACATCTCACTCATGGCCACGACACAGTACACAACATAGCTTGCCTTAAAATCAAAACGCATTACGTTGGGCCACTCTAGCAAACTCGAAAATACTTGAGATTGATTTGTCAGGTGCTGAAGACGTGAGGACAGATGAAGGAAACTGGCTTTTAGCTAAAGTTGGTCATTAACTTTGATCTAGATCAGAAACTTTTACTGCCTTTTGTATATAAATGTGTGTGGATTCTTTGCACGGGGGAGGAAGAAGTTCACTATCCCACGACTAGGTATGCTTTGGTGTCCTGCACTGACAAAGCAAGCTTACAGGTCGGTCACCAAGACATCGAGCCTCATACCTTCACATCTAGGGGGAGAGTTATATAGTGGATCAATCCTTAACAACATGATACTGATTCACTTCAGAGAAACAATGTGTCAGTAGCTCAGTGGTCAGAGTATTCATTCCAGAAAGTAGGAGCTGATGATTTTGGTCCCCGATTGAGGTGATAGATTTGTTTCGTTGTCAACTCATTGATTGTAAGATTTAAAATCGCCAAAAAAATTTCAATGGTTAAGACTGCAGTATGTGAATTATGGCACAAGCAGATAAAACGAGAGCATGAATCTCATTACTCATTACGTGTAGTAAGCGTTTTAACTGAAGTATCACCATTATCAAGGAAAGACATTGTTTCAATGATTTTTTCATACGCCGTACTTATCCCCATGCAGCATTTAGATTTTTTGAACCAAAAAATCTTACAAACACCTTAGAACATTGTCACTGTCCACAAGACGATAAAAGCTGTCTCCTCATCCATATCACCTTCAATACCAGCTAATCATCCATATGGCAAACCATGATACAAAACCTGCCAATTCTACGTATACTATTCACCAACTGGAGTATCTGTGCACGATGACAAATGCAGTTGGATTCAACATCAAAAAGACGTGTCAGATAAAATAAAACGGGTATTTCCTGAATCCTTTCGCATACTTGCATTTAACCTAGTTCCATGTCGAGGTCAACAAGGTGGCCTTGTGTAAAGAACAGAAGTAAAATTATGACTGGACACCGTAGCGTCGAAATCGGGCCTCATGAATGCAAATGTGACGCCTCTTCTATTCAGACAGACAACCAGGAACATGAGTGGACAATCGAGAGTTAATAAATAATGCCTTCAGAGCTTCCCTATTGTCGTATCTTTAACACTGTACTCCACAAAATGCAGACAGGGTAAATGTAGTTTATTAATGGCGAGCAGGGAGTATCTGTGAGCTGGATGAAGAACGTAACATACTAAACAACTTGGCTGTGATATACAAGTTCCAGTAGTATATCTTTACAGTTTGAGATATATGTATGAGCCTATTATCCATCAAAGCTAAATCAAATTCATCTTAATTCAAAGTAACAAAATCACTGGAAAGCAACCGCTTATATAGGTTTGAGAAGTTAGAAGCAAGTAGGACAACATATAATGCTGTAGAAGCCAGTAGAATATTCCAGGACTTATAGAAAAATATAGAAAAAAAATAGAACTTGCTGAGAGCTTCATGTAAGTATTGCATCAGCATTGTTCCTGCAGCACAGGAAAGGTTTCTAGAGGGTTCTAGACGTACAGACGTAAGTCTTACAGTCTTCAAATGAAAGGAGCTTTTAAGTATGTTTTTAGCCCAATGTCGCAAATTTTCAAGGCGATTTTCAAGTTTTGCACCACAAAAAGATTGTACACCTGTCTGAGTTATTAAGCTTCTAAGTTCATAGGCTAAATACATTTCCGTCAAGTAGTAACAGGGACCGCGGAGACAGAGGGCCAGGTGCCAGGGCCTAATTGTATTGACCTAAAGTAGCAATAACAGAATAAATTTAAAAGAATAGTTTTCGCAACTTTGACAACTTTAACTCTTTTAGCGTGTTTTGAAATTTTAGTAGACTACTACAATTTTGCTCAGTTACATTTTCAGTAACAACTTAAAGTTGTTACTGTAAGTGTAACTGAGGAAGACAATATGTGGGTTTCTGTGCTTTTGGTGAGGACTTGATGAAACAAGTGCTTATTCGATACATTTCCTTCAGGCTACCCCTTTTCCCCGATTTTTAAAACACGCTCCAAGGTCCCTGAGTAAATTTTGTTTAGTGCCTTGTTTTAAAATTACTATTGAATTCATGATGTAAATAGATAAAACTGGATAAAAGTACAGTATTGAAATTTCATTCTTAGCAAGACCTGTTGTGAATACCGTAACAATAAGGCATTTATTGACAAGCGTTAAGAGTGGGAAAGAGGTGTAAAGAGGTCCTGACTCGGACCTCAAAAGACTCTTTAAAAGCATTTCTGCGGTGCTCATGAAGAAAACAGAAACTGATGAAGAGTGTGATGACAAGTACAGTGACTCAGGAAAATCTGACGGATCTTCTAGTGCTAAGCATGGAAAGCGAGTTTGCAAGAACCATTCAATTCAAGGACACTCTTGATGACCTTTTAAAATCTTGCAAAGATTCCTTAAGAGTGTGTTAATTGTTTGTCTAATAAAAATAATTTGGACACATATTCGGTAAGTGAGATAAATCATACTTAATATTTAGTATGGAATGTTTAGGAAATACTATGCATGTGATTCCTCCCGAGAGACTCCTGCATAAAAGGCCCACTCCCGCAAGGGAGATTGGGCGTGGATTACTGAGCTCTTATATGGACTTTGAGTTAATTTTACAGTTGATTCTTAGCAGCCTATAGCTGCCACTACTGACCCGCTATAGTCAAGTTTGTAAGAAAAGTATGGTCTATTTTTCAATGTTTTTAAAGATCCTTTAAAAATATAGATTTGAGCACGGATGTTACTCTGAATGGCCCTTTTTATTGCCCGCAAATGAGTGTGCTAACGGTAGATGTTATAATCACCAACTATTGCTAACTCGCTTAAGAACCTGAACCGAGATCAGAGGTCTGTTGTCTGTGAAGGGAGCTGGGTCGATCACTGGTGAAGGACGACGGACATTTTGATCTTTTCATAACAAATCGTTTCGTTTATTAGAAGTCGTTATCTTGCGTCTACCGAGAAATTTCTTAACAATCGTAAACGTGCATAGGATAACAACCTAGGTTGTATTCGACCAACGTTGATATGGCTGAGCGCAGGGTGATAAAAAAGAAAAAAAAGAAGGTAAGAAGCCGGTAAGGGTCATTGTCGATTACTGGCAATACAATCAATACGACTTAAGTTTAAGCAGAGCCTAAGTTTATGGGGGACCTACAAAATTAAATTTACTTTTAAGACCTTGTATGTCATGACGTCGAGGGAAGTAGTTGTAGTACAAAGTGGAATACGGAAACGGAGATAAAATGAGGAACAGAGCACAAGAGTGCCTTTTTAAGCTTATTTGGTAGGAGAAATGTGGAAACCGTGTGTTTGTTTGGAATATTACATTTTTTTATTGTTTGCCACGTTGTATGACCCCATAAATAATGCTTGTCTGTAATGTTAGTTTCTATAAAGAGGAAAAAGAAGACAACTGGAATTAAATTTTAAATGATGAGGTATTACGAATATCTCGCTCGAATATAGATGGTGAGAAGGCCTAAATCTTGGTGAAAAAGAGAGAAATCCTACGTAGAAGAATTTAAATCAGCCTTAGGCGTCGTCGTCTTGATTATTAAATTGATTGCCGTTTCCAGTTAAAAAGATTTTGCTGTGCAGGTCGGCAATTACATTGTTGCCCTATAACGTTTGAAAGTGTAATAGTTCTAGGTCACTAATAATTGTCATGTGGCATAATCAAGGCCGCTTTATTAGCATGGAGTTAGTCTTAAACAACCGATCAACTAAAAATCGGTCAAAAAAATAACTGGCAACTCCTGAAACTGAAAAACTCACATACAGGGAGTATATCACATATCAGCTATATATAAATGTACAATGGAGATAAATATACAATACATATAACATAGCTTCATGCAATAGAATAAAATAAAAAGTTTTCATTATTTTAAAAAATAATGTTGATGCACTGAGTGGCCCCTTACCCATTTTTTGGTTATTATTATATTAAAGGTTTTCAGTTATACATATGTATACAGGGGTTTGAGTGTTGGCTTTTGAGTCTGAGGATTGCAAGTTTGAGCCTGGTTGGCTCCCACTTACTGCAGCTATTTTGGTTATGTTCAACCCTTGACAAATATATCAAAGCACTGATACAAATTAGTATCTTCAAGTTGAGCAGTTTCACCATCATGGTGTTTCTGAAGCACAACTGACACATCTGAAGGAGTAGAATAAATTTTCATGTTATCTAATTTGAATTTAGTTAACAAGGTTTTTATATAACTTTCCTGT
>JANTCA010021911.1:0-18064 GCA_024741275.1 Chironex yamaguchii
CGGCTCCCACTTAGTGCAGCTATTGTGGTAATGCTCCACTCTTGATGAATATGTATAAAGCACTGTGTATGTATTAGAGACCAGTTCCCTGTACATACTAACTTTACAGTATCATAACACAGTTTACCATGTTTGTGTTGGGAGCAGTCTTAAGCAGCTACAATCGTGATCACCTTTGGAGCGGAGGTCTTGTTTGTGCTTAGAGGTCTCGTTTACTCTGTCCAGCCTGGACTTCTGCTACCTTTGAAACTTGCGCCTCTAGTGTAGACGCGCCTGTACAGCTTGTGTATTTCTCATGAAACTAGTGAAAACGCGATATAAGAATATAAGTGCAAGAGTCATGCTGTTTGCAAGTGTAATTAGCTTAAGGTAGGCGGCTACATAATCGGAAGATGTGGTTACTTGAGTTGTTTAGCTCAACAGAAAAGGTGGGAGGTTCGCATTTGGTGTACTCCCATTCTTAGCTCAGCCCGTTATCTTTGTAGCTGAACCTAACTGATAATATTCGGGTTTAGTTCCAGTACAAATACGAGTACGAGTAACCCTGCATAGTTGGGAAGTCGATCTCCTACTCATACTTTGCATTTTAAAACAGTCGCGAGATTTAGTGGATCGATGGCGGAAGCTATAGCAATAGCTGCATGCAAGATTCGATTTGACAAGTTTAATGTGTCTTGTCTAAACTTCGCCTCGACAAGAATGCCATTCCTCGCCTTGTAAGTGCTTTTGGGTAACGGTCAAAATTTTTTTTCCAAACTCGTTCAACTGACAGTGATTTTTCAAGAAAATCGTCTTGAATGACTGCTGTCAGTACGAGTTTTATGGTGATTCCCGCAAAGTGCGCAGATCAGTTGCGCACTTAATAACTGGGTCTAAAACTCCCTTTTGTAAGACCATCTGTCGTGACAGTTTCGAGCCATTTTGGCGAGATATCCAAAGCATTTTACATTTCTTATAAAAAATGAAACGTCTCCAGTGATTTGTATGTGCACAAATTGTTGTTAATGTTAACTGTGAGGCTTGAGCAAAAATTGAGTAGAGACGTTATATGATGACACGCTATGAATATTTAATCTGTACCTGGGCGAGGCAGAACGATTGTTGAATTATGGTTTCTGTAATAGGTAGGTAATCACATCAGCAATCAAATTTTGTTAATTTTTGCGTTGATTGTAACTGAGTCATTTACGTTTGCTTTCACACATGTAAAAAACAAGTCGTTCTTCGTTGTTTTCTTATTTAATATTGACCTCGTGAAATTTCTTTTACTTCAGACGTTGGTTTTGGAGTACCGTTTGTCGTATTTTTTGTGCTGTTTGCTACCCTGAGAAAGAGACAGCTGTGATGTAAGAAATTTCTGAAATTTTAAGAAAAAGGCGTACTGCAATGCATGCCGGAACAAGACATTGGCGCTACTTGTTGTTGTTGTTGTTGCTGGAACCACGTTCTTTTGTTTCTCATGGTTTGCGAAACTGAAGAACCACTATTTAAGCATCAGGTTACTAGATAGCAGATAAGGATTGCTTTTTTCACACGAAAATGTTTTACTAGTGTTTTGTGCGTGGAAGACTCGGCGATGAATTGTATTGACCTATAACTGTCGCATGACTAAGGTCTCGTAAATCAAAACTCGCAGATTGATCGTTCTCGTCTTTAAAGGCGGTAAAGTTACAATTTGTAAATTTTATCAATCGTTTACTCTAACGGAACTACATTTTCGTAAATTAGTTATGTATTTATCTATGGATACCCTCTCAAAACTTGATGGTGTCCTCCATTTCGCTGCTACGACAGCACGTATTGAAAATATTTTGATAAAACAATTGTGAAAGACTTTGTTTCTCTGGCATCTCTTTGTAAAGCTGGAAATCATGTCATTGAAAAAGAAGGCTGAGGCCCTTTAGATCAACAGGACTTTACAGAGATCTCAATGAAGATTATGTCCTGTTCGCTCGGATGATTTGCTTCTAATAGTCACAGCCCCAAAAAGGTAACTCCAGTGTAGTTCACTGCTCGAAACCTCGTTGGAAACACGTAATAACTGATAGCTCTTAGTTGGAGCAATACTTCAGTGATCTTGTAAATATCAATGTGCACAATGTTTTGAAAATCAAAGTCCCTTTTTTGTTCCATTTAGTGACAGCTTATAGTTCAGCAGTTGTTGGTAAAGCCTTCCTGTTATGATGTGCAACAGATCAAATGTATGGCAACAGCATTTGATGTTAAAGTTGTTTGGAACTGGATTTTTAAAACAGAATCGTTACCTTCTTGCATCAGATTCTCGCCTTCAGATCCATATGCTACTTTCCACTAGGAAAGATTATTTTCCAAAGCTCCCGGAAGGCAGGTAAAAACCACCTGCATTTCCTCCTCCTACAAGGTTGAGACGATCAAGTTCCCTCATTAAGCTGAAAACAGCTTTTAATGATGTCCGCAGATCTATAGAGCAGCATAGAGAAACCGCTTACCTTTTTTTCAAATTAGAACTAGACTTTTATCGCCATAGGTTTGAAAGACGTTCTGTCAACATAAATTTATCGTGTTTAATTATGGAAATTTTAATCCCTCTGGAATCATTGCCAACATCATGAAGTCTCAAGTAAGGAATCTAAACGAACAATAAAACATTGAGTAAAAGGAGCTTCTGATTGATTTTCTTAAATGTTTTTGAATACCAAATATAGAGTCAAGACCTTGAATGTCTCATGATCAGATGCCCAGCAATTAAATCTTTAACAAAATGTGTAACAAAATGAACACTTTTTGTGCTCTGTGTCCACAGAGAAGCAATGTGAAGCATAACCAGGTGATATAGGATCCCATATAAAATGATTAGGATGATGAGGGCTTTCTGTACGAATAGAAAATGCTACATAAGACTGACAGAAGGTAGCACCTTTAAAACAGATACCGGTGTTGAAGTAGGCTTCGTTTTGTCACCATTTCTACTCCTATCGGTGTTTGATTATGTATTTTAATGAAAACAGAATTCGAAAGCTGTGGAGGTGATATGGGTGTCTTCAGAATCTTTGATTTTGACTTTGCAGATGATATTGCTCTGCTGGATCAAAATGACAATATGTTGAATGGACTATAAAGAGAGACACAAATTGTGGTGATGGAGGTGGGATTGGTTTTTTTACGTGGTGAATGTTGAAAACATGTCAGGAATAACACTGAATGGAAATGTGTTATCGACGTAGTGGACAAATTCCAGTGATTGGCAATCATCGTACGCAAGGATCGGGAAGGCTTGGACAAAGTCAGAGTTAGTATAAGAAAGGCTAGCGGAGCTTTTGCCAACATGAACAATGGAAATGCAAAAAGATGGCAGACTAAAGGTGAGAATCTACGAGGCAATCATCCTATCCATATTACTTTATGCATCCGAAACATGGGAACTAAAAGAACAAGACTAACAGAAAATTGAAGCTTTCCGGCATAAGTGCACGAGAAAGATCGTGACAATATCATACACGGACCACATGGCAAATGAAGAAGTGAAAAGAAGAGCTGGAATGGGAACAATTGTGGTTAAATTGATAAGGTTGAGATGGGTGGTTTATATCTGTAGAAAGGGTAAAGGACCAATAACAAACGTAGACAACAGAGGAGAGGAAGAGTAAAGCCGAAAATGGCATATTGACATCATCTCTAGATACCTACATTGATTATGGGTACTATTTCTCTCTGGTGAGCAATACAATTGTGTTGCAAATAATAATTTTTATCGCTTTTGAATTAGCGGGAAAATCAATGCAGTCGAAGTTAATATGCAGACAGATACCTACCCCTTGATACATTGACCTACACATTTCTTTCCCTCTGTTACAAAATGCAGCAGAAGAGGCCTTTAGATTACTTGTATTCTGACCCTTAAAATCTGCTATTGTAGACTTGGTTTGTGAAACAGCTCGTTTTGTTGAAATATTTACACTTCCTGGTGTTAGCCTATCCATAAAAGCTACTATGAACACTAAAGCTAGAGAGCGCTGCGCGGCTGAAAGCCTTGCATAAATTGAAAGTCGTTTGCTGAAATGCTGAAATTTACTTGAATAAAAGAACATTAAGCATACATTATCCATGCACTTTAACTTTTATTATTCCCAGTCCGATCCTGAAGGTAACTCGAAATCCTCGACCATGGTATAAGTATCTCCGACCTCAGCACTGACTATCATTTTATCTGCCAACTTCGATTTTTCTTGATTTGAAAATTGAAATGCCCATTTCTGTGACGGACGCCCTTTTGCCATCTCATTACATTAATACATCATAAGGACACAAACTATTGGTGCAATATATCATTTTGGAAACAAGATGGCTTCCCCTGTGCTTTCCTAGTCCCTTTGACTTGAAATCGGAAAGTGATATCTTTTCTATTAAGTGATAAGTAACCTCTAAAAACCTCAACTGTGTCTTCCTTGAGAAAAACTTTCCGTGTGGCACCAGGGTAGTATATCAAATTTTCCTTTTGTCTTCAGACTTCGTAATGATCTAGGGTGTAATAAGCTAGTAAGTCTGTTGGTAAGTTTTATTACGCGATATTATTCACGGTGTTAACCGATAACCTAATCTGTCATTTTTCTTTGTTTAGCACTTTGATAAAAGTACATACGAATTCGACACGTATGAAGCAACATGGTAGTTATCAAAACCTTAAATCATATCTCTAGGTTGCCGAAAGGCGGAGAAACCCCCAACTATGTTGCGGTCCTTTGGTTCAAAGGGAAGAAGAAAATTGTTACTCGTCTAGAATTTCTTTGCTTGTGTTTTGTTATCAATATGTGCTGAAAGAAACAACATTTTATATTTTACTGATCGTCATATGATGCAGCTACAGTGATGAGAAATGATGATGGATAGTTGGGTTGATAAAAACGCACAATTTAGGAAGTTGAATCCACCAGATAGTATTTTGAACTCTCCTCGAGATTTAGAGCAAGGAGAGTAATATACTCTAATTCCAGTTATAAGGAATGACAAAATATGGTCACGTCAAAAAGGACGAACAGGTTTGCACTACTTAAATTAAACATAGCTATAGAGAGGGCGAAATGAAGTAAAAACAAAACCTCGTTACAAATATAGAAAGTGTGTTTGTCAGTCAATCTATCAATAAGATCCAAGTGTGTAGCTTAAACAAGATCTTAGACCGCAAAATTTGGCAACCTGAATTCCGGTCTGGCAGCTGAGAAGCTAATTTAAATATTAACACCTGGTAACAACCCGTTGCCATGGACAATATCCTTTTCTCTTCGTGCTGAAAAAGTCTCACTGACTAAACTTTAGTTAACTTTTAGACTGGTGTCTATGTCTGTAGGGTGATAATGCACAATACTCCTTCCCCAACAAACTAAGCATTCTTAAGAATACCGCGTTACACGTCACATTTTTTTACTTTCCTACCATATGTGAATGCCTTCAGCTGAAACAAGGTTTTAATTAGTAAGAAAGGTAGCTCTGATTGTATTAGTGTGAATTTCAGTATGAATATGAGGGGAAACTTCTATGTTTATTTTCTCAGACAAACTACAATAAAGATTTTTAACTTGTAGAGAATAAAGCATCTAACGGAATGTGATATCCTATACAGCAACCTCCTTAGTCGAAAATTCGCTACTGGGTGTTTTTCTATCATGCAAGTAGAAGCACATGTTAATTGTATAACATTTAGCTTTTAAAATAAAACGTTATAGAGCTATTGATTAACAATGTATACAAGCATTTGATCTAGCTGAACAATGGAAGAGATCTAGCTGAACAATGGAAGAGCAAGAAAATTGGATCTGAAACCGCACAGATATATACTACGGTGATGTATACAGCAATGGATTATTTTTCAATCAAGATCATGATAATCAATTCTGGTTTCTTTTGTATAGCACATGACAAGCAATACCGTTATGCCTATTTCTTTAAAAGCATTCTGCTGTTTAGACCTAATTTGTTCTTATTACGTAAAAAACATACGGTGCTCAACGGCTTACGATCACTACCCTGTGTTTGGGCTAATCAGTATGATATAAAGTGTGTAACCTTGTCATCTTTTTCCATCCGCGAAATTTCAACCTAAAAGGCTTTTGTTATGGGACACATTTTGTTCGTTATAGTCAGACATTAATAAAGCAAACAAAGCTTTCTCTAAAGACGTCCTCACAAATTTGGAATGGATGGCTCATGGAGAGACAAAGTACTGGGAAAAGCTGGAGCAAAGACAGAGAACATAAATATCAATACAAAATGACAGCTTGACTTGGTAGGAAATGTAATATCAAAAGAAGTTCTTAAAGTACTGCACCTTGCGAGTAAAAATGAAGGCAAATGAGGTGTTGGACTACATCGTTTAACTCACGTTAAGTGCATTATGAATGATTGGTTGAATGCCGATGGCAAGCATTAAATAAAAGAGCAAGAGAAAGAAGTAGGTGGAACGCCATGATCACCAACACCTTTAAGCATGGTACCTAGAGAGAGAGGAGGGAGAGAGAGTGTGAGAGATAGAGAGAAAGGAAGAAGGAAAGAAAACAAGTGATGACTCACAAAAATAACAAATTGTTAAAAGACAAGGACATCGTTTGCAAATTGTCCTACTATGTGTATGTGTATCAGATTCTTCCTATGCTAATTCCAACAATTGATGGAGAACATATCATTCTTATTAATCAATATTTATATGTCAATATGATCCAATAATTAATATTTAAGGCAGCCGGTCATTGCACTCTTCTTGATAGACTTTTCTAACCTGAGCACAGCTCCCAACCACTTTTGCTCTGCTCAGTTATAAATATTTGCTAACAATACTAACCTGTTCACCATTCAAATGTTTATATTCTCCTCTCCTTCTATGACTGAGCATTGTCTTTTCCATGAAGTTGTTTTTACTGGCCGTATTTTTGAAAATGTTTGTTTATTATATAGTCTTTTCCTACATTTTGCATAGCACATTGCATAGATTAGCATACAAGTGTAATTTGGGTAGTTAAGAATCGTAGGGGGGTCTTGTCAAAACTATCTAAAAGACTTTGGATTGATTGGTAACAAGCACTTTTTGTTTAATATCATAATTGCTTGTATCTAATGACTGCAATTGTCATGCGTGCCGTCGTCAAATAACCATCAACATATCAGTAGGATAATAATGAGATGATGTTTCTTTCATAGAGTTGCTCCATCTATAGCAACGTTAGTAAGATTCACTGATACATTTAAATTCAAAGAAAGCTTCAAGAGCATACAATGATAGAAATTAATTTTTATACAAAACGTTGTTACCAATGTTTAATACTCCTTGCAGGACGAGATATGTTTGGTTACAGTGTAGGCATTTAACGACTTTTGCTTGTCTGTTTCTGCAGATCCATGTAAGACGTTAGAGGATTTTGTGGCTTTGTGGTAAAGAGTAAGCCAATTTGGTCACAACGGTTCTTCAAAGTGCTTGACACTTCGACAGTCTCTTTCACTTACGTATTTGTGTAAGTGTTCTATTTCTAAGCCGTAAACACACTGACATTTGTTCTTTATGAATCTAACTTCTTTTGAAGGATTAAAAATCATGGAGTCTTTTACAACCACATGAAGCTACTAGGCGGTCTTTGTTGACGAGGGTCAAAATAAAACATTTCGTTCAGTCGATATCAATTACCACTAAGATATAGTATTGAAGGAGTTCCAACACCAGAGCAGAAAACGTCTACTGTGAAAGACGTATTAAGAAGACTATACCTGACTCATCACAATTTGAATACCTCAGCAAACATGAAAAAGGAGCAGTGGAGCCTGAGGTATGCTTTCGCGTGCCTACTCTGGAAAGTTGTTTTAACATGCTGTGAGCAAGCCGGACACAAAGAAGCTTTAAAATGCCAGGAATATGATTATAGTATTATCGTTGATAAATTTGGATGCCCAAAGCAAACAGTGAAAGTTAAAACGTGTCATGGAACTTGCAAGCAATTTGTCACGGAGAGTAGATATCAGTCAGTTGAGAAAACGAAAGATGCTGACGTCTCAAGCAAACGGGCAACAGTGAAAAATTGTACTTGTTGTCTTCCAGAAAAACGAGAGATGATCTGGTTTCGACTGTTAGGTTGTGACAGCAATGTTGACAACACATTAAGAGTAGAGTCGACTGTTGGGTGCAGATGTCAAGTGTGCTGAACCAAAAATATAAATAGTGCTTAGCTAAAATGGTCTATTATATTCCTAGGTTATTCCTAGTCAAAGATATAACTAAACAGCTGTTGTTGTGCATGAGGTTCATGGATACAATGTGGATACTAACTACATTTAGTGCAGGCGTTTACATGTTCCCGGCAGACACTTGTTAACCATTACTTAATTCTTGGACCTTGGTTAGCACTGAGTTACTACCTGCTTTTAACCTTCGCAATCCATCACGTAAAGAATGTCAAATGGATTTGGAGCTCTATACACAACATACTTTGGAAAACAAGCAGAAATTACAGTTTTTATACAGCCTTTTAGAACAAAACAGAAGTAAAGTAACGAAAGCAACAGAATCCTATCAATAACTCGACGAACAACCAGGTGACGACAAGCTTTCATCATGCGGCCAGCATAGAAAATGAGGAGCCTCCATGCTCTTTTTCAAGAAAACTGCTTCATCACTCGTTCACGGACTATCCAATTGTGTAATAAAAACCAAAGGGATGGCATTACGTCATAAGCATCACATATTACTCTGAACGGTAAGGAAAAGATGCATTTTACAGCAATAAAGTTTAATAACGACAGTCAATGATATGAAAAGACCCAACCACACTTCAACCACGAAGAATTTAATAACGAAAAACAACAAATCAATTGGACATATACTTGTTTAGATGAATATCAATGTATATATCTGTCATTTACATCGATTCAAGAAGACATGGCATTTAAACTGAATTTAGAAGAACAGGATTTTATGAAAGGAAGTAGACAATTCCGAGGGCAAAACAAGCAAAATAGAATAATAATAAAGAGTTTTGTATTATCATTTAGATACAGGAGACTGGATGAGTTGATTCTATTTTGATGTATGGCTTTAACTGTCGGCTAATGAATGATAACAGATTGGTAAAAATGTCCTTAAAATAATGTTTAAAGCAGTTTTCGTCAAATGCAAGGAATTGTTGTTATGCAATAGCAAACTTCATGGAGTTTTGAGTTAACTATTTTTTTTGCTTTGCAACAATCCTTTAAAGCTTTGCAGAAAACGCCTTTGACTCTATTTCGCGGTGTTGGAACGAATTTATGAGCTGCGAAAATAGACTGAACATACAATATAGCCAGCAATAGTACTAAGTGCCCCACTCATGACCAAAAAGTGGCGCTGAACATATAATATGATACCTAAGCGTCTGTTATGTTGTATCAAACAGCATTCTGTCAAATACTCATGGTATAAAATATTTCAAATTTACCACTCGTTAGGAGAGTAAAACACTAATCATACCTCTGCATTCATTGATACAAATTATTCTCCTCTTGGAAAAAAGCTTGTTTAATGTGATTCTAATTACCGGAAATTAGGAATAATGTTCATGGGTACCAACATTATTCATGTCACATTTTGTGGCAAAAATAGTAATACAGCCGTTAAAATTATTTTCTTGTATTTAATGTTTCGTTTACTTCATTTCTGATTATGGCACTGTTTGTTTTGTTTGTGATGCATAGTCCGATCGGATCGTAGCATCTCCAGCAGCAGTATCTGTCGATCTTTCGCTAAATGTTCAGTGACCCCGCTTGCTCCCTGGTGTTGTCTGTCCATCCTCTCCACTGTAGTCTCCTGCGACATTTTCCATCAATCATTCCATCCATGATGGATATGTCTAAACCAAGATGCCGCTTCGTATGTCAAAAGAAGTTTTTGTTTGGACTTTATCATGTCCTCTCCAGAGTGGTTGCAACCGCTTGAGGGATGTCATGTCCATAACCTCTAGTGTATATCATGGCTACAGCTTCCATTATTCGACATCAGATCACCTAAGTAATGGAACTCCTAAACTTATTCCAACGTCTCACCATCAACAACTATACTCAAGTCTTTTGCTGTTGCAGCAACATCTATCACCTTGATTTTCTTAGTACTCATCTAGAGCCTGTGATGACCGATACAATGATTAACCTCAGCCACAAAATGCCAAACCAGTCTCTTTTGTCGACCACAGCGCTGCGTCATCAGCATATGTGATGTCCAGGACCGGCATACCTGATATCACAATAGGATGAAAGTGTTGTCCCTCTATTCAACTTCATTCAGGATGTTGTCTGGATATATACTGAAGAGGGGTCCAGCTTCAGTGTTACGTTGTCGTACACCTTTCTGTGTGTCAAATCATAGCCATTTTCTACGTGAAAGCCTGACAGCTGACTGCTGATTTTCATACATTGTTAGATTCAAAATGTTCTGTTTGGAAATCCTACTTTTTTCACTGGCACAGACATTCATCTACTCCAAATGTTTTTCCTTGACTATCTTAGATCAATAATTTCTACAAAGCATTCACCATTTTTAAAATGATGATCCTGTGTAAGAGTCATTAAGATTAAATATAATATGGATAATGGAAAAATGTGGCCATTGGTAACTCCCCTATAATGCGATTGATAGCTACTTAAGAAATTATAGTTAATCACATGTCAAGAAGGATCAAATACTGCTGACGTGGTGAGCCATATAAGTTGTTCACGTTGTATTCACTTGAGGTAATAAAGGTATCACCTTACAGCTTTTGATTTATTAAAAAACTCGGCTTACACCTCTCCGTGACTTTGCTATTTTATCCTTTAATGATTATTGAGAGAAATTATGAAGTTCTTTTGTTTTCTGTCTTCAATTAAGACTACGTGTTTAGACAGTTCTTGTTTTCATGCAGTAGCATCATGTTTGATGCGCTGCGGCTCGAACTCTGATGAAACCTTTCCCAGTTTGATGTTGCTTCCAATGACTCTGCTATAGTCAGGTAAGATATCTCTTTGATGTTGTCAGTAAACCGCATCTCTTTCCAAACAACATTCCTGTAAGAAGATCATTTTATAAGCCAGAGCTTAAGAACACAAAATAAGATAAGTGTCTACACGTTTCAAAGCATTGTATATGATGAATGTAATGGAGTGCAAAGTGCTGTTGCAGCACCTCATTTAGGACTATAATGTATATCATTTGACATAATTTAACCAAGGAGTCTGCAAAGAAAATTTATGGCTAAGATGCGGAAAGACCTTGACTAATTCCGGCTTTAAAAGATGAAATGGTAAGATCTGTAGTAGTCGAAGAGGCTAGTCTTAAGAGTTCAAACGGTACGTTTTAAGGCTAAGGCCCGGCTTAGACGTAGCCGTTGTGTCAAGTTTCCGTCGTGCTAACTTCAATGTCATAACTAAATCCATGACAAATCTATCGTCTACATCAAACTCATGTTAAACTTGGCTCAAGTTTATGATGCACTGTTAGATTATCTAATATAAGAGCGACTTGACTTTAGACGATCGATTAATATCGAGTCAAATTCAACAGATTTAGGTCTTGATCCCAAGTTTGTCAATGCCTGACTACGAAGTGTATGTACAATGTGTCTGCGTTCCAAAATGATTAAAACCAACTCCTGAATGTAGTTGGAATGCAATGCAAAATGCGACGCATGAATTGGAGACACTCCTTTTTTGAGTTTGTGCTAAATTTTGGATACTTTAATCCAGCTCGACTGAAATGCGACGTCTAAACTGGGCCTAATAATATACGTGGTGTCCAATTTTATCAGGGAGAGTTACAAAGAACAGACGAGACAGACTACAACAATACCGTCTTTATTTACCAAGAAGAGGGGGAGCAAAGATCTCGAAAATGGTACCAGATATATGTGTTGTTGTTTCAGAATATTGAGGAGAGATGTTTTCAACGTTTTTAAGGAGACGGACGCTTCAGGAAGGAATTCCCTGGTAGGCGAACTCTAATGAACTGGTTTTATATCATTATATATATAAACTTTATCCTTCCATATCACAATCACCATCTCACTCCCGTTTTCGACTCCCTTTAATTTTGAGTAAAATTTGACAAAAAAGATTAAAATTTTTAGCATAAACCTGAATGATCGTGGTTTATATATTTGGCCATGAGTTTACTGGTTAACATATTATAAGTCTACATAGCTGGATGTGGATCGTTATATATAGATTCTCTATCCTCACTCCATATCACAAATGTTCAACATCTTGTTACAAAACTTGTAACATTATCAGTGTTTATAATATATTTCTCATGTTGCTGTCATGACAATGATATTCGAATCCATTTGCAGAAATCGACGAGAAACTCAAGCAGAAATCGACGAGTATGTAAAGCAGCAGTCACGTTTCAAGTCATCTTTACTTCGTTAACAATAAAAAGATTCTTTTAATGATACAGTCAATCCAACATAAATTTTCTCTTAATCATACCCTGCCTAGTATAATATAAAGGCTGATACATGTAAAGAAGAACACAAATTAAACGTCGCTATTTTCATCCTCAAATGGTTCGGTCAGGTGTAAGAGAACGTATAGATGCAACAGAAACAGTTTGATTGGCATCAAGGTCCTCTCTGTCTTTGTACTTAACTGTATTTAATTTGGCCTATAAATAGAGCGACGTACCTTATAGGCAAAATATACGGTTCATAAGTGATGACGTCATAAAAATGTATTTGGAGTTTCTGGACTTGCGTCACGTATTTTGAAAGTTTTTCTTAAAATAAACTGTAAAATTTTACACAAATTTATAAAAAGTTAACAGAGATATGCCAAATCTCCCAAAGCACCACATTTTAAGCCGTGTTCATAATTTCTCGAACTAAGCCAACAGCAACAGTGGATCTGTACGAAATCTTAAACATATCAGTTCTCATATCTCAGGTATTTTTCGTCTCATTATAATGAAATTTGATAAATTTGTTAATTTTTTAAAATTTTTTGAGAATCTATGATCAAAATTTATAAATTCTGAACGTTATTTCATGACGTCACACTTAACTTCTCTATTTAGTGGATACGTAACGTGTCCTGCTAAGTAATCGATAAGGTTACAACTATGTATTGTTTGATACATACTAGTATCTTACTTGTTATTTCAAATCGCTGTAATAGTCCTTTGTCAGCAAAAAACTTCAGAAGAGAAGAAGTTCAAAACAGCCTTCCTGAGCAAATAAGGTCATACTGCTGCTCTGCATATCTTAAAGTTCAGATGCCTGCAAGAGAATTATTAGACAAGGTAGATCATATCGAAGACATATATTGACAATATAGATGCGTTGTTTGATGACAATTTCAAGTCTTCCTTGCAAATCACCAAACAAAAAATATTGCTCAGTTGCAAAACAGTCTTGCAAAGAACATCTCCTTCATCGCAACTTTTTCCGCTTTGCGGTTCATTTCTTTCCCTAATATTTCAAAACGTTGTTTAATCGAGTATAATTAACATTGTTTGTTGTATATTTCCTTTAATGTAAGACAAACACGAACTTGAATATGTAAGGGTTTGTTTCAAACACAAGACCTTTAATGATAATTATGGGTGACAAAAGAACAACTCGTTCCTTTATCTACTTTGAATAATTTGATGATAGCATTCCTTATCAACGGTCACTTTCTTTGATTTCTTCTGTTAATACCAACGTTGAGATCCTGAGGAGGTTAGATTTACGTTCGGCGGGGACAGGGAAGATTGGCATTTACTCTCTCGACTTAGTAAGTACAATATTACAATAATTCTCTGTTCTCTTAAAGATATTCCAATCTTTGTCTATCTAGATATATTAAGTATGTAACTATTTCTACTTTATTCATATCTATTTTATCTATATTATGAGAAGTGAAATCTGTTTAGGTTGCTTAGCCATCCATCATCCATATTAACATTTTCCACGAAATCCATACTCACCATTTCATTCATTAGGTTACAGGAAAGTATCTTTGTCCTGTCTGTTTTATGACTTAGGAAATTTGACCGTTTGTTCTTGATAATTCCAAGCTAACTGCTTTCCACTCCAGCAAATGAACAAAAGTTGTAGTTTAATTTACCATAGTACATTTATGAGCTCGTTAGCACTAATAATAAACAAAGTATGTTTTTATCTTGCTGTATTTCCTCCTCTGCATTTCTATACCAAACACGTTCGCAAAAAAACAAAAAAAGTTTGGAAAACAAGAACAGATATTAATATTAACATGGTCAATGCTTGTGTTTGGTAGCCGAAATATAATTTTAGCTTGAATTTTTGTAAGACAACTTGATCAGTAGTGGAGGGTTTGTATGTTTCCTGTGTAGACGATTAACGTAATTGGTAAGGTAAACCTGGACTTTTCGGGGTTTTCGTTTGGAGGTTTAGGAGCCCAGAAAGGCTCAATTTGCCAGTATAGCAAGTGTTAATTAAGGATTACCAAGTAAATGTACCAGGAGAAGCATGAGGGAGGACTGTGAAGTAAGGAAATACCTTTTTATCCCCTTATTGCCCGTTACCACGCCTATTTTGAAGGGAAATCGTCCGCGGATATGTCCGTGGGGATGTTTAGACGCCAATTTCTGTTGGCCTGCATAGGGAATGCCCGTAGAAATGGACCCCTAACTCCTCAGGGAGGCACCCCCGGACCACGACTTACCCCTAGGGAGACTTTTTGATGTACAGGGAGTCCAATAATATATAATATACCTTCCTAAATCCCCAAACAAAAAAACCCTTTAAAGTCCAGGTTTACTGTTTGTAATTCTCTCGCTTATAGTATGCATTATGCTAATAACCCAATATGCTTAATTTATTTTGATACTTTTTTAAAGAGATGAAGTGCACAATTTTTTTCACGCTGTTACTCGGCTACTGCCTGAGTGCCGAAGTATTTGAAGAAAAAGAAGAGATCGAGGTCTTGGATCCTGGCACAAGTGCCGTAGCCGATGAAAACAACTACTCCTTAAATGCAAGAACAGAAGGTTGTTGGAAGTTGTTTTTTTCAAAATACGTCTCGCTCGTAAATTCAGTCATTGTTAATGAATAACAACTGAAAATTGTTTGTTCTTTGAGAATAACGTTTTTCTCAGTAAATGAAGTGTATTTTCACCATTGCAGTCTAGGCATGTTTGTATTGATTGCTACACGGAGCTTACTGATTGGAAATTTCAATTTAAGTGAGGAATGTGATAAAGGAGGAACACCAGGAACACCAATGTAGAAGGGGCATCGAGAGTGATATGGAAGAAAATATTGGAAATATCAGACAAAGTGTCCGATGAGAAATGAGAAAATTACAAGTAGAGTAACTGTGGGGGCGACAAGATATAAAGTAGTGGAAGAGTTTATCAAAGTAACGGAGGAGTAGATTCAGGAAGAGATGCTTAGCTTGTTGGCTTTTATGTTTGAGATTGCGAGTTTGATTCCCTTTGGCTTCTACTTCGATGAGGCTGTTCTGTTAATGTTCCACTCATTATTTATGCATTTATAAAGTCCGTGTTATTTAAAACCAGGACCACTGTAAACATAAGGATATTCTTCTGTCGTTAAGTCTACATACTTTCAGTTCAATAATGTTTTCCGTTAAATCGCCGGGTTATGGCTTAAGAAAATTCCATATTTTGTACGGTTACTTCCACACAACTTTCTTCTTGCTTCTGTCCTTATGATCTCAACTGAGATTTTAATCTATCGCAAGAAATGCAAGACTTAAGACATACATGACAGATAAAAAAGTGATTATAACAGGATTGATTATCTCTGCTGTTGAGCGTACATCCTTGCGTGTTTTCATGTGTGGCTTGCACACAGTGCATGTATTTACTTGATGACAGAGGATATGCATCTGAGACATGCCTTTGCTCTTCTTGATGCACTATCGGATGTTCACATACGCTGCCTATGACGGCAAGACAGGACTATATATCTCCCAATTTCATGCTTCTGCACCTGTACCTATAAATGTAGATAGACATCTGTAGACCTACAGAAAGATAGTTTTTGACTACCTTAAATTGCTTCTGAAGTTGTAGCTTTGTTTATCCATTTTGTTCTAGATGCAAAGAAGAATACACGCCGTGTTCGCGCAGTCTGTAAACCATTTTGTGAGTTTCGTGTTAAAATATGCAGTCGTCGTGTCTGTGCCAAACGCTGCTTTAAAAGACGTATTTGCTTGTACAGAAGGTGTGTCTACCGCGTATATTGCATGACAAAGTCTTTTTGTTTTGTACGCAAGTTCCAGTGTGGACGAAAAAGGGTCTGTGGAAATAGATGCTGCATCTCAAGTCAAAAATGCCCAAGACCACGCTGTATTGTTCGACAGAAGATTTCGTGCAAAAATAAATCCTGTTTCTGTTATATGAAATGCCGAAGACATAAAAAGTACTGGATGTACAAAGTATGTTTCCGTAGATGTCGTAAATGTCACAGTTATGCGAAGAAATTTTGCAGGTTGTGCAATCAACGAGTACATTGCACAGCAAAGCTTGGTTGACGTGAACAAGAGAAAATAAGCACTTTATGGAGTGTTTGTGAACTGCCTTTTATCAACTAAAAAGCAAGGTTTTAAGAGACAAAAAGCGCGCTTTGTCATGGCATTTTCTTTCGTTTTTTTAACAACTAAGTACAGTAAGTCTAAGCTACTTTCCATGACTTATAGTAAAAGAACTTCAAGATACACTGATGCAGAAACACGGAAACTTGTAAAATTTTAATGTTAAATTTCTTGTAAGGTTTTTACCAAATACTTTGTCGTGTGTCTTTCATATTTTTCCGGGTCTTCTATTGCTTTCTAGGTCACTTGTTAGAAAGTGAATTTTGTTGTATTCGATTCTGGTGTACAAGTAGACTTTGTTACAAATGAAATCTATTTTGTCTTTGCATGCTGATTAAGTGTAATGCTGACCATTTTTGTTTACAAAACCAGGGGTGGACACAGGAAAAATTGACGTTTTCACGAAAGTGGGGCGAGGGTCCTGGGGCAGAGGTGTTAAAAATGCTGTAACCACACCCTCATACGGGTATGAGAAACACCCTTTTCGAAAACCTATCCTAAGATTGTCATTAATCTACAGCAGAGCTGCCGATCAAGTGGAACGCTTACAGGTATAAACGTAGTTATAGTCATAGATACAGAGCTAGCTGTAAATACAAGTAAAAAGATTAAATTTATAAATATGTGTACTAATCAGCTTATTATCGTCCGATAGTCTTCTAGTGAAGTTAATATCATCGAGTATCTACTCTTCTGAGCTTGATGTTTATCCATTATGTCCATCAATAAATCTAATACAAGAGGATACATGAGCTTTGAGGAGCATAACTACTGAGGGCAACTGTAAACAAGGAATGACCTGCTTGAAACATTGTTGGATTACAGTAGGAGTATACAAATGATTTATCACCATCCACTCATCAAGCTATAGCCATTCGAACAATCTTTTTGTGATGCAAAAGTTGAAATTCACCCTGAAAAGTTGCGACAGTTAAAAGCTTTTTTCGTCTGACACTCTTCGGAGCATGAATCATCAGAAAGAAAAGCATAGAAACATGTATCGAAACTAGCCAATCATAAAAAAGAACGGAAAGAGAAACAAGGAGAAAATGAAAAAATATAGCATTGTCGGAAGAGTCCGTGTAAAAAAACGAAAGCTTTCTGCCTAATGAGTACTGATTTTCTTGTTTTAATATAGACAGACGTCTTGAGAAATCATGAATCCGCCACTATAATGCGGCAATGTCATGTCAGGCTGGATATTTTATTACCTTACCCTGACACTGCTGACTTTAACTCTTCTGAGGACATCTCACAATTTTATCTTGTTTGCAAAATTCAATCTCGTTGTCTTAATATCAATTTTAATGTCATGCAACCAGCCATCATTGCACTTTGTAGCTCAAATTAATTTCTAAGTTGCCTCCCCTTGCAATACAGGTCAACTGGGTATAATTCTTAGTTGTGACTGTATGGTCTTCCTCCTTTGCGTTTTCACAGATATAAATTATGTCTTTTTGTAAGATAGTACTCTTATGCATTTATTTGACTTTACAAGATTACTATCATCCAATAATTGATGATT
>JANTCA010021922.1:0-23624 GCA_024741275.1 Chironex yamaguchii
TATGATTTTAGCGCAATGTCGCAAATTTTCAAGGCGATTTTCAAGTTTTGTACCACAAAAAGATTGTTCAAGTATTTGAAATCTAATAGAATCATCCAACTCTTAGATTTATCCAAGTGTTTTTTTACATTGTTGTGGTGGGATGATCCGTCCCTTGGACTCTTATTTACAACAATACAGTCTATATACACATATGTAGAAAAGTCACATGCTGTATGGGAATTAGTTCTCTTGAGGATTGAATCAAATTGAACTAAAGAAAATGGTCATCAGAAATGAGTTTCAAAAATTATCAATAAACACAACAAACTAGGCTTGGTGAGAAATATCTACAGTGGCGGCTGGTGGTAATTATTTAAGTGGGGCGATGTCTCTGATAGGTTTTCACAACAACACCGAGCTGAACGTTTTGCACACAAGGTTCCCTGTGAATTCTTGAGATAACGGGTAGATCCAATTTTGCCCAAGAAAACCCTCTGATGTCGCCGACAGTCAGTATGAACTACGCATGCCCAGATGCCAAAATCTCGGGCAGATTTTATCTTGCCCTTGCTGTTCACGGTCAAACACTACAGAAAAAGTAGAATGCAACCCTGTGGTCTGCTTCAAGCCAACCATCAGATAACTTCGGACATGCATTGACAGTTGACACTGTCGAGAAAGACAATGGGAAATCACGGAAAGTCGTTCCTGAATATGGCTAGGAGTGATAGAATTTGTCAATTCAGAAAATAATTGGATATGGAGGACCTCCTCTGCTTTTGAATGGTGGGGCAATGCCCATGGTACCTTCCAGCACCAGCTGCCACTGAATATCTATCAATGAACATCGCAGATGTTACAGCAAATAAATTGTATTTGCTCACTTTGCTTTCCTGATTTAGCTTCCACACCAATGAAAGTGATTATTCTTTGATTTCTATATCTTAATTTGATCTGCATACCTTTATTGCTAAAATTTCGAAGAAAATGCTGACAAGAGAAATTCATAAATTTGTAGCTATAATTTGGCTTGACTATTTGTCTAATGCTCGACACTCCTATTAGACAGATACTAGCACTAGAATCAAAAAGTAGTGTCCATTTCCTGAGTCAGATGGCAAACAACATACGCATGTTTTGTGTACGTTATTGTGAGAACTTTCATCACAACACAAGACAATTTGACTCGTTAATGGGTGATTCAATAAGAGTAAGAACAAACGAATCAGCAATGCAACGTATGAGGAATCTAGTGCCATTTGAAGTTTAGTAACCATGTTGCCCTTTAAGGAGGAAGCCAACTAGAAAAAATATCTATAAATGGTAACGCACTTTAACCGGCACATCATTGCAAACATTTCATAGTTCATAAAGTAACTAAAGCTGATATCAGATGCGTTGATTAGTGGAGATGACGTCGACTACTTACCTACTAATGAGGACAAAATGTAATGCAATAGCTGAAGGTTACTTTGAACTTAACTTTGCTTACGATCCTCGGTCTGTAGGCTTTTGTGAGAGAAATTGAATCAGGAGGGCATCTAGGTTGAATGTTGAGGGGTGCTTAAGTCTCTAATACTATATTGCTCAGTCCAGTTTCTAAAAACGTCCTTTTGGCTTACCTTTGAAATCGCAATTAAACAGGAAATGGTCAGGAAATCGTCGCTAACTAAATGCACCTTGTAAACTTTGATATCAATTTTTGTGAAATTATTAGGAAGATTTTTCTATCAAATTTGTGTATAGATGATCTTCATCAACTTCTTTATTTGCTGGAGTAAATTCTACTCTTTTGTGGGCGTTATTGTACTTCTAGGAGATCAAGTTAACTATTCTCCTTTGTTTACATATTGGAGCTGACTACGTTTTTGAATTAGTTCGAATAAAGGGATGACAGATTTCTTTGGACAAAACTGTGGACGAAAAAGGTATCGTAATAAAAGGAATGTTGGAATTTTTCAAGGACGATCAAAGTTGTATACTCAGTGTATTATTAACTTTGATCGAATACTCCATAATACGACCATAATGTTCCATAGAAAAATTCTAAATTGATCATTAAAACACCAAAACTTTGACAATAATAAAGTGAATTGAACAATAACATCTGTACACAAACTTAACAGAAAAACCCTGCTAGTAATTCTGTAGAAATTAATATTAAGTTTTTAAAGACGTACTTAGTTACCGACGATAAAGATTCGAATCACCTGGTACCTAAGGCTGAACTAGTGATTGACCATTAGCGGTTAAGCGCGTTCAGTATTTTGAATTACGCTTGACAATAGGGGGTGCTCCCACCAAAAGTGAGCACTCGCAAAATCGAAAGCTGATTGGCTACTTTCCATTCGTGGGTCCTCAAGCCCCATCACTGATTGGTTAAAGTTAGTTTTAAAATCATTGAAGCTCGGACCGGATGCTGCTCGAATACTTGTTAATACTCAGAAATACACAAATTGGTCGGTGGACTAACCAGGATGTCAATGACTGGAGGTGGCATTGGAGATTCACTACAAGAAGACTATCAGATGTCTATGTCAATGAATAGGGGTGAAGAAACAACAAAATTTGTTTATCACTGAATTTTAGGCGACATTGCGAATGCAGTTATTATTTTTTTAACAACTATTAAATCTTACTGTTGGAAGTTTGAGGGGTGCTCGGACACCTGTAGCACCTCCCGAAAACCCCCGCTGATTGAAAAATTAGATTCAGATCAATTATTCCTTTGCGTATGTCAGTCAGTCAATATGCTTTACTTAACTTTTAAAGTAGCAATAATTAAAGCAACAAGATTGTATCAATGACCCGTTGTTTCAACAACTAGAGATGAAAGAAGCAAAAAGTGCATTAAATTTGTGTTAAATAGAAAAATAATTGTGCATACATGACCACACCAGCTCTAGAATTTTGACGACTCGCTAACCTTTACGTTCTAAACATAAATAGCGGTCAAACTGCAGGGCATGGTACAATTCCTCTGGGTGAAGTTGTTTAATTTGCATACTGCCCTCTTCTCCTTCACAAGTTTTGCTACTCTCACTATTAAAAGAAGTATAGATCTGGCTGACAAGATTAACAGTTAGTATCAGTATCAGGAACTTTCGGTGAGACAAACAATCAAGCAGACCATCGGTAAACTTCCAAATCATGATTATTCATTTGGCAAAGAAGTAAACAGGGTTATTCCACATACATTAAGCAATTTAGAAACTGACAATCCATTGAAGTTTGGGACTCCTTACTGTTTATCAGAATCTTAAATAATGATATTTAAAATTATTTATAGCAGCCTCCTATGTTGGAAAAATTAATTTGTAAAAGTGGAAATGTGGCGTTGGAGTTCACAAGCAACTGGATTGTTTGCATACTTTGATATTGGAAATGAAAGAAAGGTACTATTTCAAACTTCCACTTCGTTCAACCGACATAATTCGGAATAATTCCGTTTACACCCTTCAGAAAGTAAAGATCGCCAGCTGAAAAGTCTTTCATGACTCGATAGAAAGTGTGACCGCTTTAACTGTGGTAAGATTGAGAAAAGATACCTTTTCCTAAGGTGAAAACAACAACAGATTAATTAACACTGTTAAAATAAGTTTAGCAAAGCAATAAAAGTTTAAATATGGTGCTTGAGCTTTACACTGGTACAGGGAAAAGTAGATTATCTATCCTATCATCTTTTGATAAGCAGGTCTAACTTTCCCTTTCAAATAATGGCTTTCATTGGAATTATAAAATTAACATCGCCTCAACAAGGAAGAGATGAATAAATATTTGATATCGCAAAGGGATAAAGCTTTTCTTTAGTCTATTCATCACATCATAAACATCTTGAGTACCTCCCATGAAGGCGAACTCAAATTCTAAGCTCTTTGTTTCGAAAAACGTATGCCTTTTCATTCCAAAGTGATTCTTAGCCGTATTCCACCTATGATTACTAACAAAAACACACCTCTCCTCCAAATTGAAATATTTTTAGTTAGCCCAAAGTTTGAGAAATATATTCACCAATTGATTTTCAAATAAAACTATAGGATGTTTTTCTCCTGCTGGTGTGATAATTGAGGGTTATCGTCGATGGAACATCAACAAACAGTCCTTGTGAAAGGTCTACTTAAACATAGCAAGTTAAGAATGAACAAATATTTGTTATTGTCAAGCCACAATATTGTTGACACTCTCTTGCTTGTGAAATGCCAGAGGACGTATATGCCAAATAAAATACTCAGCTTGCTAGCAACATTTTAAACGAGGCAAAGCAACATCTGCTCACAAATCAAAGACAACTTGTAGCAAGTACACATAAGTTTTGGTGGTTTCGCTCTTGTGGAACGTGCCTTCTTTATTAGGTCTTAAAGTAGATAAGCATGAAATAATCATATTCTTGGTATATTTTATGCTGACGTCATACACAAATCTTTTAAATGACTACCTTTCCCTGAAATAATTGAAAATAGTATCATTGCATAAATAGCTTCTAGTTAAGTCTAGTAGTAAATAAGCTGTAAGCATTCAACAAAAACACAAGATAAAGACAACAATAACTTTTTAAAAATGCCTTCGAAACGACTATACCAATAAAAGGATTCCTTTACTAAATTAGTGCTCTGTTTTAGAAAGTACCCACTCATATCCTAAAAGATCACTAGATGTATTATTTTCTAGAAAGCAGTGTCACACGCTGACCGGCCACAACAACGTTCAGAATTTATCTTTCAACACATTATCCTGTCTTTCCGTAGAAGGAAAACAAACCAGTTATTGTTTTGTAGTTGCTAATAAGTGTAATAGGTTAGCGTAAAGGACTTACGTACTTCAGAAGAATGCATTTATTCCATGACTTGCCACACTCTCCAATCAAATGGCAGCGAGACGTTATTCTGAGCGGAGTCTTACAGCTGGAAAAGTTTCCTTGTACATGACAGGTGAAACCGTAAGGGGATATCGAGTTCAGTTCTCAACAGATAAAAAACTTAGCTCATTAAAATCTTCTCTCCGGGTTAATCAAGTAAATCTCATGTAACGATGAGACGGGCCTTCAAAACAGAGGAATACTTATAGTCGTATTATTTATAGTGGAAATAACACTTTTAAAGTTGTGTGCTTTGCAGAAGAATGTACTGAAATGCTAAATAGAATCAATTACGTCCCTCATAACAGCTAACTCTATCTTGTTTACAATTACTAAAATAATGAATAATTTTCGTGACTATTTACTTGTAAATCTGTGATAAAAGTATTGCAGGAAAAGGGATAAGAAAAGCAGTCCACAAAAGGAAAAGTTAGAAAATGCTTTGATTTATTAGTCAAGGAACTTTTTTGGAAATTTACGACCACGTTTACAGCAATTTTTGTTGAAATTTACTCAGTGGAATAACATGACCAGAAATACTCGAGCCTCTTTTCACTGACAGCAGTAAATTTGTATCGTAGTCTTAGTACGCAAATTTTTTGAAAAGCAAGTTCGGGCAAGTATCAGTACTGAACATTGCTTCATTGACAAAAATATTTGAGTACTAAAATTGGTTAGCATTGCTTAGATTTTTAATTGATTGATTCAAATATGTATGATTTCTATTCCTACAACTTCGTACATAGATGTGTAGTCGTCAGAAACATTGTCAAAGCTCAAGTACAGGTGGTGTGTTGCATATTTCCTGTTTAGTGCGCAAGATATTATTATTTTTTAGATTCTTTATGTTAACAGTACTAAACGTTTCTTGCGTTTTTGCCTATCCGTGTACTATCTTCCTTATGAAATTCATAGTTATGAAAAGTGCGTGTGGAAAAAAGCAAACTACGAATAGGTCAATGAACAAATATCACATCTAAATCAAACTCAAATCATGAGGATACGCGGTTTTGATCCCTTATTATTTCTTACAAGCTTGCTATGGATTTTTTAGCTGACATTGATCTAAGTATCCTTATCCTTTCGTGAACAAACAGACTGCAAAATTCAACGGTTTCAGCTTTGAGTATTTGAAACACTCTTCAATAGCTTGCAAATTTATTACAATTATGCACGTACTAAGTTTGGTTTGGTACCTTACTGCATCATTAAAACCTTAGGCTCGCTATGAAAATTCTTATTTCTCTAGAGAGGCATTTTTTATTTCTCCTTGAAAAGTTTAAAATTGGTATGATCACATCCATGAATGAATTTTGTATCCAACTGCCTTCGCGTGTCAAGCATAACTTCAGAGCCGGCCGATCCCAAATCCAAAAGAGGATAGATATTTGTTTGTAAAAAAATGTGAAAAATATTTTCCCCCTAAACAGCACATAAACGAATTTAAAACACATTGTTGATAAAGTCAGAGCACTAATAAAAATGCGATTGATGGCATTTTTCTGCTACAAACTGTTGCCGGAGACTTAAATAAATGGTCTTGATATACAAATTGGTCCCCCACTGGTAGCCAACTAAATAACATTATCCTTTTCATTGGCAGCTTGTTTCCTCTTGACACAAACTAAGTATCATTACCCTCTTCCTCACATAAGATTCGAACAAAAGACAGTATGGCTGACACTTGCTCGGAATCTAATAACGAAGAAAGAGGAAATTAAAAGTTGCTACCTAAAGCAAATTATATATAGGAGTTGCAGATGAACCGATATTAGATTAGTTGTCTTCAAAAATATAATACCTGCTGATTGTAATTTTTGATAAAATGATAACGTTGAATTTATTCCTGTTTGAATTTGGAATATAACACCCTGTTTTTTGCTTCCCGCACCAATACAGATGAGAACATCTTACTTAGATTGGCAACATTAAATCCAGAACGGACAAGTTTGCACCTAGATATCGACATAGAAAATGACATTATTTAGTCATTTTCGAGGGAACTAGTGAAGTTGACGGTCTAACTTGCAGCTGACCAAATCGTTCAGTGAAACAATAGTCAGTCTTTGATCTCTAGCTAACCCAAAGTGTTTTTGCTGCCGCCAACGGCTAAACTTAAATATGCATGAAGGATTTTGAATATTTAGAATTGCAAACATCGTGAAAATGATATGGAGACAACAACTTTATTGACGCAGAGAACAATCAACAGGAAAACACTATCTTACAAGTCAGATGACAGAACAGCAACCAGGCTTTATTTTAGAAATATGAGAGGCTTGTATATACGTAGAAAATGATGAAATACATAATAAGTAAGCAAGTTAGAAACAATGAAAAACTGTAAGAAATGGAGAACGTATACCTGCAGGTAAGGAAGAAAGCAAATTAAGTAAGAAGAACGGAAGGAATTAAACATCAAAAGTACGATTATACTACCCGGTCAAATCGGCTATGTATCTGTTATCCTTCTAAATTTAAACTCCTGCAAAAATGAAATGGCTAATGAATTATGAAAAATACTACCTAAATCATTATTTGCCAACAATTTTGATCCTATTGAAGCTCCTCTGGAGACCAAAATTTCATAAATGCTGTTCAAAAAACCTGTTAGATAAAGAAACCAGTTGACATCCTAGACAGAGAGCACTATCAAACAAAGGCAACAGTTTTCCTATTTCAGCCTTTGTATCGTTCTTTTAATATTGTTCTTGAACCGTAAAGGCAGACATACAGCGGCATACACTTGTAAAGTCAAATTTTGTCCTTTTGTATTATTGATCTTTTAATCAGGCTTCTTCCAGAAATTTTGTCATAGACAGTAAATGATGAGTGGTTTTGCGTTCACTTTTAAAAATTTCACATTAATCGTACAGATTACTGCTATAGATTTATGATAAACTCCTCTTGCCTTTAGCTAATGCCTAATTTCTTGCTGCTCAAAGTTGCTTTCACTTTCTTTAGACTAAAATCGCAATCTTTGCATCCATGATGTCTTGAGGACAGCTTCAAGTAAGTATTTGGTTTGCCAAATGAAGTTTTGGTTACAGTACTGGAATGAGAAAGTAAGTAGTACTATTTTGCTTCTACCTTGGTAAGAATGACACCAACAAAATAATGCATTGCTATTCAATTAATGGGTTTAACAGGTTAACTATGATAATATCATCAACATAAGAGGACAACCAAACTTCTTCAACTTAAAGGTATATCACAATAACGTTTATTTAGGTTATTAAACAAAATTGGGAAGAGAGGGTGATCCTGTAGTTATCTAGAAGATTACTTTTACCAAGCTTTGTTGAATTGCTCAGGAGTGTAACTATCCACAAGTCCAAGCTTTGTTGCTTCCTGAGGAGTATCTGGATGTCTATCATAGGTAATAATGTGTGAACATTGTGACGTCTCGACATACGAATAGCCTTTGTACAGTGGCTTCCACATTTGCTGTAGCTAGTCTACAATATGCGTCTAGTCCTAGTCCTAGGTGTGATATCGTCTGCTCTCCATTTGCTCTCAAGTCTACATGGTGCTATCTTTCCACATTTCTTAATCCAAATATTCGCCATCATAACAATCCTATAGTCTATGAGTCTAGCCTGGCAGCTGGCAGTTACAGGGTACGAAGATGTATTTCTAAACTGTATTTCTAGTAATAAACAGTTCTAACGGCATTTGTCTCTACTGATGCCGTAATCGTTGGCATGGGAACTTTGCAGCGTGGGAAGTATTTTCCTTTGTCTGCGATGATTGAAGGTCGTGTTGTAGCATTTCGGGTGCTCTTCGGATGGACTACAGTGGGTGATAATAATTCAAGCAAAGATCCAACAGCCACGAACGCAAATTAGATAGGAAATTACGATAGGAAAATAGAGGATTTTTCAATCTAGCTTCTTCTCCTAACGATAACTTGTAAAGGGAAGGAAAGGAGTTTGTAATAACCATGAAGATAAAGTTAATAGATATATCTTGGGTGCTTTTGAAACCACTTTAAATGGGAATTTATTACTTGCAATTACGTTTTAACAAAGATAATGGAAGAAAGGCCTCATTATCTTTGATTTTAATTAGTAGCACAAATACATACATAAGATGTACAATCTTCTTCTTGTCGCATCGTAAGTAGATTGGACCACTACTTATTTGCTTCAAATATTCCTAAAGAAAACAGAAAGCTGAAATTTGTCATAACCTGCATACACAGCCTTATCGCTCTGTGGTCAAGAGTTTCCTAGATGCGTACGAGATTGTTTTATCAAACTAGACGGATATTTGTCAGACAATAAACGAGTGAATTTTGGAAAATATTCTTGACAATGACAGAGTAAATTTATTGAAAAGCTGTGCAAAAAATTTTGGGAAAGGACAGCTTCTTTGAGCTTAGCTCGAAAGCTGGTAACAGACGAGGATGCCAGCCATATAAACTTTTTATTACTGGCAATTGCGTTTTATGCAAATAAACATGCGCTGGTTATCATATATATGCATGTATGCATGTATTTATGTGCATGTATATCTTTATGTCTGTACGTATAGACGGTATATGTTTTCTCATCAGACACATGCATTTTTTGCATATAACTCATGAGTGGACCATGACCAACATACCTGAGAGAAAGCTGATCGAGTTCAACTTGTAACCTTTTCAAAGGCCAACAGGAAGGTTTGGTGAAGGACCTTTAAAGTCCTTGTTGTCACGAGCAGAAACCTATCGGTGGGTAAAGGTGGGCAATTCGTTATCTCAGTTTTATTTGTGTTTCAGCTTTTTCCTTCATCGGTGTTAAATAGTTTTATGTTATTTTTAAGCATTAAATTTGTCTTCATATATATAAGTATACCTAAGTCTACACTTATTTACCTACACTTCATCAGAGATACCCACTACTTATTTAGTGCTTTAATAAAAGAAATTTGGCATTTGGATCAAGACAAAGAATGGACGTAGACCAGTTTTCGTTAAGAATGAACACCTTGCAAATTTATCAGTACTCGAGTTGTCGTTAGCAAATCAGTTGTATCTCCCATGAAGCGTATAGAGGCAAACGAACTTATAATTTTTTCTCTTTTATACTATTTTCTGTATCTATTAGTAAAAAACATTAAATAGCAAAAGGTGGCAATTATAAAAACAAGACATACGTGACAGTATGAACAAAAAAGAGGGTAATTCATAAACCCTCAAGCACTAGCAAAGTCTCTTTATAGCAGCACTCTGAGCAACATTTACATCTAGTCATATTATCAAAGCATGGATACCTTATTTAACAAAATGATACATGCTTTGCATATAGATTTATTTTGTTCGTCGTTCATCTCTAGTTAACATTATAACTGACGATGATATTTTAATCATCTTTTGCCGTTAGACTATGGCTTCCGTTAGATTAGGCCACCCCATCTGGATATTAATCTCACGTTGTCGGTAGAAGGCCACATAAGATCAGGACCCGCTCGAGGTCGAAAGATGTTGTAAGTATCGTTATCATAGAACCAATCAGAAATGGTACTGAGAAAAAGAGTGAAACGAAAAATGAGCCTAGCATTGTTGTTCCTGTTGTTATACTGTGTTACTAGTGCACATTTTCGTGCGCATTTTCGGGAACAGTTAATGTATTTTACCTGGCTCTAGTTAAAGAACTTCGAAAAAACTTCGTACCTGCTTCAACTAGGACATCTAGTGTTTGAGAGGGAACGGCGGATCTTACAGATACAAGAATATAAATGGAAAAAAACGCAACACAATATGTAGATAGTCAGTCAAGCATCACTGTCGTGTCTGTCTTTGCTACCTGTCCATGAGGTTGTTTGTATATTTCTCATGTTCTTAGATTTTTCAATAGTATTGCTTAAAAATGGCCACCTTACTGATCTATAAATAATTTGTATTTGTTTGGAGAGTTTCTGGCAAGCAAGTTTTAATATGTGTTTTCTTTCCAATCAAAAAAATTTAGCACCATTTAAAGGGGCTTGCACAGCACTTTACAACGCTTGTCGTATCTTTAATCTAAATACGATCTCGACATTTCTACGCATATTTCCCGTTATCGGTAAACTAGCCGCCGTTGTCTATAGGTAAATTCATTAATGCCATAAATTTAACACAAGCTGTAGATTTCATCGTATTATTCTGTGATATAAAAGACGATAACGTCGTTACTCTTCGTTTTATTAACGACATATGACATCACAGAGTTAAACTCGATAAACGTCGGTTGTAATTCTCAAACTTATTTTACATCATTTGATAATGTCTAGTAACAAATACAGTCTTCTGAGCTGTGATGAATGATTGAAAAAATAAAATGTGACAAAAGAGGCGTGTAATTTATCGTATTCTGTGGATTGAAGTTTTGCAGGTGGAATTTTAAACGAACAAAAATCTTATTTTAACCTTGAAACATGCTTACCAATGCATTAAACAGCAGCCAGGAAAGTGACACCTTTTAACTTCCACACAAAAACATATTATGTTCTTGATGTAAAAGGTCCTACATAGAACCTGCGTGAGTTGATGTGTTTTAATGTCGTACAAAAACAAACTAGATAGTTAGAACGATAAGACTTTCATGCCTACGCTGATTAATGCGATACTTCCTCATTGAAAACTCGCAGAATGACGTAACCATCTCAGTATTTGGTCTAGACCAAGCAAATTGTTTATACCAAATGATTTTACTCCTAAACGATTCTATTGTCGCGTGAATAACCATGATTTTTACCTTTTATATTACTTAACATATAGTTTAAACTACTCCTGTAGTTGCTATCAAAACTCTCTTTTTCCTTTAATCAAGGAACGTTTATGCTACCAGAACATACTACTGTTAGAAGCCTGGCTTTTCAAAAATGCACATCATTGTGCACCAACTATAAATGTTAACCTCTATAATGAGCTATCGAAATTTGCATACTGACAACACAACAGCAGTTAAACAAAAAGCAAAACTTTGCTCAAAATATAATATGATTCGGCAACTGATAGGCAGGCGTTGACACTTGCAGCCAACATGTACTAAGAAAAAAATTGGCGTCTATTGACTGAGTAGTCGACTAACAATGTTTCCGCATTTTCATCTTGTTCCGATTGTCACTTAGAGCCACAAGGTACAATACATGAATATGCATTGAATTACGTCTGTTAAGATGCTCTGATAGTGTAATCAATTGTCTCTGCAATCTAAAGTAGTTTCAATGCTAATACAGTACCTAGACAATCTAAGATAATATCAAGTGAGAGACCAACAACTTTTGTTAATCAATGCCTTCTCAATTGTCCAACTGTTCCTATGACATGTAGTATTGTAGAATGCTTTCAAGACGTAAAGTATTGCAAAACTTCGTGAAACCGTACGTTAGGCAATGAACTTAGGCTTCTTATTCTAGTAATAATTTTATTATTTAGTATAATAATAGAGGTAGTCAGTATAACGTAACAAATGAAACATAAAAATTGTTATTAACCGCCCGTTTAGAGAACGTTTGATAAACCTCCTGTTTCAGAACTTGCAAGTCGATAATTTGCTAACGGATCGTTCTCTTCTCTTGATGACTTGAGAGATACAATCAAGAAACCATGTAGACATAGTTTTCTGTCACGATAGGTTGGTATTTCATTTGGTTTGAGCAGAAGCTCAAGAAGAATACAAGATTTGGTTAGTTTCGGTGATACGGGAATCAAGTGTATTTTGTAGAGAACAATTATTCAAAAAGAATTTACACTCTTGCAGTGGCGAGTGCAAGATGTAAACTGTGTTTGATTGCAAGTGCATATGTATCTTAGGGACTGTCTAGTACCATTATTTGGCCTACCTTAAAAACTACACTCATATTGTGAATCAAATAAAATATTTGATAATCAATAAACAAAGTTTCAGTACTTAAAGCAAAACATATACCTGCATCCTCCTACTCCAATCAAAAAGAGCAACGCGGATGGTAACATCCTTGCCGTTAGTGCATCCCTTATTATTAATAATTTTCCAAGCAATTTTAACTTGTTGTGTACCATCAATTTAGAACACGTAGCCATACATTCCGTTGACCGTATCCGTGATCGCAATATTAGAGCATTATCTCTAAAATTGATTCTTGGTTAGCTACATTTAAGACCAAAATCTTTTGAGCGATAAGAACCTCCAGATGGACTCGTTGAGTGGTTTGGTTTTACATTCAGTGTTCCAGACTTGCATCATAAGAACGATGAGTCTGACGTAATAGATTGTATAAAAATGTTAAATGAGGATAAAAACAAGGAGAATTTGTTAAAATATTGTGTCTCCGAAACTTACCTAAATTTTCACGTTCGTGCACAACTCAAAAAAGCACTTTCCCAAAAGAAATGAACGCTTTACAAACTTCTCTTGGACAAATTGGGGATTCACTTATCAATGTGCAGAGATAGAAAAGCTTATTGTATTTCTTTTGTTATTATTATTAAAATGTCGTTTCTCGTGATTCGTGTATTTTTATGTTTGGGGTAAGTTAGTTTACCCTGTTTTTCTCTTCTTTCTATTAAGACCATTTGTAATTTGAGTACACTGTTTACCTTCAGCGAATCATGTCTTCTATTATTTAATACAAGCGAGAAAATAAACAGCGTCATTAGCTCTGAACTCAGAAGTTAATGAAAATCTTTTAATGCACAAAAGGTTAGTTATCGTATAGGTCGCTCATTGCATTAGTTCACTCTACAGATAATGAATTTGCTATTAGCTAAGTCCGAATGGAGAACTAAATTAACCCAATCTTTATCATACTAATGCATTTTACGTTGCTTCTTTGGATTGTTTCAATTTTATTTATTACTACTAACTTAAAAATTGTCGGAAAAAACACATTTCGCTAGATTTTGTATGCATATTATCTCTGAAAGTAAGTTTGACCGATATTTTGAACGACAAGGCAGCGTGGTCAACATTGGCAATATCTTCCCTGTAATTTGGCAGGTAATAAACCTTTGAGTGTGGTCAGGTTTGCTCTTCGAGTCTAGTGTGGCAGTAAAAGGGACAGAATCGTAAATAACACAAGAGCTTAAACAAGCTGGTAATCTATTAGATTGATGAAAATGAAGGTAGATATGTAAGCTGTGTATTATCAAGTACAGACTAGTTAATGTTTCAGACAGAATTATTAAGAACATTTACGTATTCTTACATATATTCTTGATGTATACATCAAATAGCAGGTGTATAAACAGTACTTTCGACTGGTGGTAATGGCCTTACTTTCAAGATTTAATATTCCTTTCTGGCGCATGCCGTCATTCACTCAGCCCTCCTTTGTTCCGAGGTTGGTAAAATGGCATCAACCATGTTGTGGAAGTGGTTGCAAAACTGACAGAAGTGGCGTCTACCCCTAATATGAATATGATGGTAGCTGTATCAATGACTTCATGCTTATGCTGATATAATAAGTATAAATATACATGCATAAATAAATCAAATAAAACAGACATGGCTGCTTTTGCTGTAAATAGATCAGGGGTTGGGAGACGATTTTGCCATCAGTTACTACTACGAAAACTATACTGTCTAAAAATGAGGTGGATGAAAGCCGAAACAGGATTTATAAAATTCAGTCTTATCCAGCGCTGACTTTAAGCTCGTGATAGTAAAAGCTTAGAATGTCTCTCTCCAAGACATTTGTCGAAAATGCTACATAGGTATCAATATTAGTTCTGAGTTCAACGGTCGTTAGTTGGATTATCGTCCGGTCTATACAAAATGCGTAATATTCATAAACAGCTTGTGAAATGCAAAAGATGGCCTGCAACTAGCTGAGTCATAAGGAAGAAGGGGATGGCTTTAAACAACTTTAATAAGGGAGGCTGTCGTTGAAAAATTACTAAAAACAATGCTAAACGATAAAAAGTGTTAATTTATTGGCTTAAACGTGACCACTAGTGATCATCTTTGAATCATCACTCGTTTAGAACATCTGTATGTCATAAAATTGCGAAAGCATGAACAAGGGGGACTAACTAGTAAAATATAAACGATTTGAATCTATCGCCATTTTGTTGAAGCCAACGGTCCACATTTTGCGCATTTTCAACAAACCAGGCCTTAATCAAACTACAGGAGTTCCCGATGTCACTGGTATTCATGATGTGATCTTGAAAGAAAAATTACCGGCAAGAGAAATTATTGAGTAAAATCAGGTGAAGAGCTGCGAAAATAAGAGAAGAAAAGTATTAAATCACAAGGAGTGATTAAAAGAAAAAGTGCCGGGTAATGTTCGACTCAGACTATGACAATCATTTCGCTATAGAAAATATTCAGAATGTAACGAGTTTCCAAGTTTTGAATAAGACGCTATTTGAATGGAATTTGTAAGAATTCACATGCATTTGGACAGTGTACATATAAGAGTTGGAAGAACATCTGGTTATTTGCTGAAATTTTTTTAGTGCAGGTGTAAGAGAAAGCATCTTGTTGAACCCATGAGTGTGGAATTTCAAGCTACATTATAGCAAAAGACTAAAATCTAATAAAAATACCAAGTCAGGGCTACATTTATTCCATTTACTGCAGATTTATTTGTAGTGAGTGTATTTGTGGTAGAGGAAACAGTTACGAGAAAGATTGTAAGAATACGGAGGAATGCTGGACAGTATTAGCAAGTATTTCCAAACCCTATTTAAGGTGGAGTCAGCATACCTATACACATTAAGCGAAACATGACACCATTACTCTGTACAAGGTAGATGCACAAATTGCAGGAGTGACGTATTTCTAGAATAATAAAAAGAGCCAACGTTTTACACAGTCTAGGTATCTATTAATCTAGGATCCAAGCGGCATTTGAAGCAAAGCAAATTTAACAAAAACGTCATTAAATTAAAGGACGACTTGACGTAGACTTCACATTACAACTGTTTTGCTATTAATTTTGAATTTCCTAGAAATATCTATAACAATTCTATCGCTTTAAGTCCATCTTTCTGATCACTAAATGCAGATTAAGAATTTTGTGATGAAACACCATGATAAAACAAGTATTCGCCAGGTGCAATGCTTGTTTATCTTCGACAAAAATATTAAATTTTCATAAAGTACTACGTCTATAAAGTTTCTTTGATTATAATAGCGTAACAGTTGTTCAATAATAGACCAATGTATGTTTCAAGAACTGATTTGAAGTAATTTCGAGGAAATATTAATATTAATTGTTAACTTTGTCAAGAAAATGTGTATAGCAGGGAATAGTGATGCAATAAATTTTGACGAATTGTCAATTAAAAAACACGCTGCCGCATAATGATTGATTTATTGACAATTTCTCTTTTACTTTGATGTGAGAACTCTTACTGTATATCACTTCAACGAATGAAATAAATGTCTATGTCGTAACATTTGTAAAATGAAAGCAAGGCATCGAGTAAGTCGCCATGGAAAATCACAATAGCTTGCAGTGAAGGTGTTATAATGTGGTATGACTCTTTACTGCTACAGAAAAACACTGTAGTAGAATAATTACTGTGGTGTGCAGCCAACTCCGAAAAATAATGCTTATGATTGACGATCATTATGGTAAACATGGTGATTTTAGTGAATATCGAAACGTCAAAGAATGTTGTACGTTTTGAGTTGTATATAATTTATGTAAGCAATAGGGGAGTGTTGGTCACTGAGCGATTTATATCATAAATGATGTATTACCACAATAGCTTCAATGAGAGAGCAGACCAGGATCGAAATCGCAACCCTCAGACTCAAAAGCCAAGACTCAAACCGATGCGCCATCCCGTCACGGAGATTTAGTGAATGATATTTCAAGTTCTTGGTATTACGAGCCGAAAACTAGCGGTCAGTAAGGAAGAAGTTTAATTTGAGTTTTATTATTAAGCCTTGCCCTACCAGGATATCCTTCAATTTTTACGTTTCTTAAAAGAAACTACAGGCGACTCTGGAAATACCTCATTGCGCTTCTTCAAAGAGCTAAGACATTGTAGTGCTTCTTAATAAATTGTTAAGTGCTTTATGGTACGTAGTAATCAGTGCAACCCTTTTATTTTTTGTGTGATGGTTCTTCCTTCTCCTAGATTTTTGAAGATCCTTTCTATCTAGGTTACTTTCCTTAATTATCTATTGTTAAATCAAAGACCCTGTCCTTAAACCATCCAACTAGTTTACTAAACTAGTGATTGTTGGAATGAATGTCTGAGAGGCTAACTAAGAGGAATAGCCTTCTTAATGTGCCAAGGATAACAGGACGCCTTATGCAAGAACTAGTAAGTAACAGTTGATGTTGTCTACTGTCAACCTTAGAGTGTTCACTGGCTCCACTTAAACTCATGGCTCGATGGAGTTTTTTTTTTGCTCTCTGGATGCTTCTGGTTTTAGATAATGTAAGGTGAAATTTCTAACAGCTGCTAAAACATAAGACATAAACCCTGAGACCTAGAGCATAGACCCAATCACGTGTGTAATGAAAAGGCAATCTTCTATCTTTCGTTTTCTGAATATGTATATCTGATGTTGCAACTGAGCTTTAAACAGAAATCAATAGAACTTAATCGTTCTAACGGCAGCACAAAAGAACAACAACATGTCGTAGAATAAGTTAGATGCGGTAGATTGTAGTAAAGGCAGGGAATGAACTAAAGGGTGTAGAACGTAGTATAGGCAGAGAATAAACTGGATGCAGCAGAATAAATTAGGTGTAGCAGTATGAACTAGATGCAAAAGAATGAGTTAGATGCAGCAGAATGATCTATATAAACAGAATGAACTACACAGTGCAGAATAAATAGATGTTATAGAATAAATTACTCAGTTTATTTGCCTAGTTTGGTGAAGTCTTTCTATACTTTAGGTTTACCATTTTACCAGCAACAAAATTTCGGAAATTGTGTAAACTGGTTGACCAGAATCTTTCTTGTTTCAAACAAGACTTTAAATACATGACTATCAGCAAATAGTGTGGCCAACTTGTCGCCTTATAAGCCAGAGACTTGAGTCTCGAACTGGTTTATCTTTGAAGCCTCAAATCTAACAATCATATCTTGAAGCTTACTGTCACAATGTAGTTGCATAAAATGTTACAAAAAGCAATATTGTCAAAATACGTTTATGGTACACGGGTAATGTAGCATACTTGGAAACGTGTATAGGAACTACACATTTTTTGTTTATTTCTTGTGGCATAAAGATGACCTAATTTAAACATCGAATTTCTGGCGTGCCAAATTAAATCCTTCCTCGAGAAAACGAATGTCAGTTACATACAACTATATTTCAATATTTAAATCAACTGCCGGACTAAGTCTCAAAACTGGGGAGTAAAACTTTGCTTGATTTGACACGGCAATACTATGATGTTTAAGCTGAGCTTAAGACCTTACTGGTCGATAATTGTGGATGGATCTATTTCTTTGCTAAAAGAGTTACAAAGTTTATTGTCAAGATGAATGCACCCAGATTTCCTTACATTTGCCATTTGGAACACATCTAAAACCTCCTTTTACACTTTCTTATTACTGTCTCAGACAAATGTTGCACAAATCTGACACGCCAAATCTAAGGTTAATTCTAGCTAAGGAATTTCAGCAAGTAAGAAAATGAATACAATTTTCTGCGACTTCCTTATGATGAGCAATAGGTATTTAAAGCAAAATTTGTAACAAAGCAGAGCATATAAGCAGTTCTTGATAACTTAATTACTAGCAAAATGCGTTGTTGAAATGCCTTTTCCCCATCTGTTCACCTCATTGGAGACTTGGAGTCGAGTAAGAAACTGAGTACAAATTTGTGCAGTGATAAAACAATCTATTTTGACTAACAAACTTAAACAGTTCGAGTAAACTTAAGTAAACTGTGTATTCGACAGTAAAAATTGATCGGTGTTAGTACCGCGTACGTGCAAAGCATGACCGAGGGATTTGTTGGTTACTTATTACACCGAATAGATAAAGAGGAGCTCACGTATTGTACACAAACGAAACCTTGTTTACTTCTAGTGTTGATAGTTTGAACCGGGTCGTATGACCAATTTATGCAAGAAGCTAACAGCGTAAAATGTTTTCTATCAATGACCTATGAGCTGTAGGCACATGTTAATTATCGAATGATCAGCAGACAACAATGACTAAAGACTTCGTGACTTGTTCACGATATCGTAAAGCTGAGAAATAGGCCGTTCTGCATATTGAGTTTTGGCGGGTAATAAATCTCTAGTTTAGAGCAAAAAATCGCTTAACTGAATAGCTACTTCACAGACCTTCACCAGTTGAAAATCAATTCAGCGTCAGACATCATGCTTTGTCTCTTTATCTGTGTCGACAATAACGTTAAACAGTGATTTAATTGCCAAACAATTGTCATATAATTTCATCTGGTTAAATCCACCAAAAGAATTGACCAACTTACAAAAAAAGTAGCCACTTAAAGTTTACTAAAAATTTAGTTAGTGCTAAAAGACTGCCAAATCTTACAGCTGTTAATACCCAACTTCAATAAGGCAAATTAGGAAACTCAGGTTATTCCCATAACATAACACTGTGCGTTCCTTACGTTTGCTTTTAAATTAGCTATTTTCAAAAGCCCCCAAATCAACTCGTAACGAAATAATTACAGTAAATCATGTCTATATTAATGCCATCGCGGATAATTTAGAATACTAGTTTCCACACTTAGAGAAGGAAAAAATTCGCTTATTTGTTAAAAGCGGATACGACAGCCTTACGACGAGTCTACGACGTGGTAAACCTATCCGGCTTTCAAGACTTTTGTTCTACCTCTTCTGTCTCATAAGTGATAAACGCATACACATGATTGAAAACCATGAGTTCATTGCCCATATACACCAATCTATACGAAAGTCATACTATTTTCAGAAGAAAATGATTCTTGCGTGAAGGAATTTCGTTTATTCTAAATCCTACTCTTACTGTAACAAGAGCTTAAGTTAAAGAACCTTATTAAAACATATCCAGCAACCAGTTGGTTCGCCAAAACCCATCTGGAAAGGTGCCCAAAGTGTCTAATGACTGAATAAATACAATATATGAACCACATTAATTCACAGCAAGCACTGTTGTAGTCATCTATTTGTACAGTAATTACTTCGAATTATTCCTCGGTCTCTGCTTATTCACTAAAACTAGCTTTCATCTATCATTGTGTAACCAGAATTAGAAAAGCTAATAGAAGGAATACAAACTAAGAGATAACAAATAAAGACGATATCTTACCTTCTCAGCATCACTGATGATACCAAAATGACCAGCAAAGATTCTCAGCCAAACAAAAAGCGTGAAACGTAAAAGAAAGTTTAAATTATATTTTTGCTATGAATATATTACCTTAATCCATAGCAGCTGTCTCTTCAAGTGAAACAATAATAGTAAAACCCACATTATATCCTTTAAACGTGTACGCGATCTGCTGTCAAGAAACGCCAGCTTCGAGAGCTCCTCTCTTTCAAGCATCGAAATCAAACTCGATGCATGACCTTTGAGTACTCCAAACTTTCCGTTATTCAAATGGTTTTTTTTGGTTGTGACTATTTCACACGTAAACAAGTGAAAGGTTGGAGTGTAATAATGAACAATGCTATAAAATCTGGTAACTTGAATTATTAAGACGAAAACCAAATATTAAAAAGGTCTTTCAAATGCTTGACATAATGCTAATTAAGTAAAATAATGATTTACTGGTGAGAAGTTAATGTTCAAGAACACTTTAAAACTTATATTTCTAAGACTTTTGCTCTCTACAGTTTGCAGATTGTATTTGGTTACTACAGCTATCTATGTTGGTTACTAAAAATTATCTAATGGCCTACATTTTTAAGTCTTTCGTTTAACGTTACTGAAATGGATCTTTGACACGTAGGTTTAAAAACAAAAGACAAGGTAATTTAAAACAAAATAGAAATGTGGCGAGTACCATCCGAAAATCTGGTTAGGGTCTTTGGACTGCAAACCAGTCGCGTTGTATACTTTGCTAATAAATTATGTCTTGAACTTTGTAATCTTACTAAAGTGATTTTTTTGACGTGATACGTTTTTCGTATGCGATTTAGTAACTTTTCCGCTCTTTTTCCAATGTAATAGTGTGTAATTTGAAAACGAAAACTGCTTACGGAAGACATTTTTTTCGTGTTCCTTTGATATGTTAATAGTTATTCATACTGAAATGTATGAGATTTATGACAGAGCTATCGCAGGAACGTAACTAAACTCGATATCAGATGATTACTTATATGACGTCATCGAATCTGAATCCTCCACTTAAATGAAATAATTGTAAATTACCATGATCATTTCCATTGAGTCTAACTCTTTGCCTAATATAATTGAAGGTCTTATAGTTGCTCTGTCAAAAAGCGTCAAAACTATCAAGTAGCTCACGCTACAAGGCCGTATACTTTCTCGTCAATATTCACCACATTTTCATACAATTTTCCTTACAAGAAGAAAACGCTTGAAATTATAATGCATCTCAGAAAGAGACACAACAGTTCTTTGACTAAACAATAGATATGTCCTTTCATCAACATGAAGTTTTAAAGATTAACAGATAAAGACTGCGGATGAAAATAAAAAGAGGGTAATATTCTAGTTTTAATACCTCAAAAAATCATGCCGCAGCCTCCTATTGTAAACGTCTTACTATTTTCTTAGAGGACATCAAATTCTCCCGTGTTTTGTTTGTCAACTAATACTTCAGCACTAAACTGGTACAGTATATTAAAAGTAGTGTGATAAGAGGCCAAAGTAAGCGCCCATTCTGTTTTGAGTATTTAAATGTTTGGCTCAGCAGAAAAGGCGTCATATTTGCAGTCGTGAGACACTAGTTCGAAGCTCCGGTGGGCAGAATCATAACTTTACGTCTGTTCCAGTATGGGACCAATAGTTTGGTTGACAGTAACCCAATGCACTTGCTACATGAAACTAACTGAATTAGGTCATTACTAGATTTAATTTGTAAGTTAAATTGAGTTCATTCCTTGATCCAAGGTAAAATTACAATATGCATTCCCATCTCCACGGGACTCTTGAAAGGTCCCGTGAAGGTCTCCCGCAAAGCCCATTTGTACATTGTTCTATCTTATTTGCATCTGAATGAACTTTATAGGTATTTGCTGGTTGTAAATCACTTTAGATGATGTCTTTGACATTTTATCCTGCCGGTCCCTGTTTTGAAAGAGTGTTTAAACTGTGATGGTGTAGCCAGATACTTTGTACCTATTAAAAATAATTTACATTTAGATCTCGGTCCATCTTATATAATACACCTGGCCATTGAAAATTACTAAATAAGTATAATGGATTTTGATGAATGATAACACTTTCCTATGATAAAAGAGAAATTGCATTTATATATAAAAGCCGACGTCTAGCACAATTTCCATGTTTGTTTACTTAGCAAGCACTATTATCAAGCTAATAAAAGTTCAAGGTTTCGATACTGATAGTAGTAAACTAGTAATTCAACAACAAGGACATAGGTTAATCAAACTACAATTAGGGACGTGCTTGTGCATAGTTATCAACTGTCACTACGGTTGTTCTATGAGAAATTTGTAATCGTTAAACAGCACTATTGCTCATTATCGTAATAAATTTTATGCATCCATTACACCCATTTTATAAGAGGAGACCAAGTATGAATCTTGAAATCGACAGAATTATATAAAATCAGTAAAATGGCACTTTTGCCAATTAAATGAGCCTAACATCAAAGGACCAAAAACCGTTTTTGTGAAGTTACGTATTGGATAACAGTTTTCAAGTTGTGCAGATTACTTCAAAGTTTTGTTTATCAAAGTCTCAAGCTTGCTGGGATTTCACATTAAGCTCTTACAAATATCTCTCATGATACGCTTGACAAATAAAGGTTTATGGGATTTATGTAGATGCAACATTTTACAATTTGTGGTAAGCAGACTTACAAACGGACTTGATACCCAGTAGTCTTGGAGGGAATTTTCAAGATATACTGCTGTGTTGTATAACGTCTCAGGTAATCAGATAACTTTGTCTTGTCATTGAGTCATCACTTTTATTATAATAGATTAAGTTACTTGCATTCATGCCATCATCTTAAAGAAATTTGTCTGCAATTTTTTGCCATAGGCCTAAACTTTTCGAGTTTAAATTGCTAATACTCCAGAGGCTTTAACAATCAGTTGAAATACGAACAAAATTTTCTGAGGTCAACACATTTAACAAATAAGTTCAAATTCCACATTATTATTCCTTGAAATAGGATTTAAACTATAATAAGAAAATGTTAAAATACTGCTTTTTCTATATTCACGGCACTTGAAGTGAGACTAATTTAATCTCCTGCAACCACGCTGAATGCTACCCAAATATGGAACTTGAGACGACTGGATACGGAAAGGGTTTTCACCATGACGGTCGTCAGGGCATGAAACATTAGGAAAAAAGAAGAATAGCGATTAGCAAAATTTATAACCAGAATTCAGTTCCAAATGAGACATTTGTAACAGGCAACTTTGCTGCATTTTATATTGCAAAGCAGAATCCAAAAATTGAGTAATAGGCTAAAACGGTTCTATTGATTCGACAGAATACAAAGAGACAGGCACAAAAGAAGAGCATTTTCCTAGCCTCTGACACCTTTGTCACGCTCATAACAACTAACCCCACTAGAAATCGTCTCTCTTGAGTATAATGCACACGTCATATCATTGACACAAGGGGCAAGGGGTTATTTGTATACAATTATAAAACCAATAGCCAAGCAAGACCTAGGGATTGACACTGACCCTCCAACAAAGGACGAGATTGTGACTGCCATCAAGACCTTCAAAA
>JANTCA010021933.1:0-23621 GCA_024741275.1 Chironex yamaguchii
TTGTCAGATTGCATTAGAAGCTAGATGAAACTTCAGAGAGTCTCAATTTGTATCTTGTGACTGAGTATACTAAGCCGAAGCTAAGAGAAGCCCTTCCCTTATATTACTTGCTCTATTTTTTGAAATTTGTCACTGGGTCTTTTCGTCGGGACTTTAATAATCATCTTGCAAATGTGATTTCAATACTCTGCTACGAAGCGTCTTCCGTCTTTCTTCTGTACAACTAATGCACGTCTAGATTCTATTACTTTGACCATAATCCGATCTCCTCTCTAGACTTCCCTTAGTTTTGCTTGATAGCTAGTTTTAAATGAGTGTCAAGAATCAAAGGTATCTTTTTATCCTATATTCTAATAACATTGTGGTCAGCATCCTTTTAAACGTATTTATAGAATGCAGCAGATTTATTGAGCACTTTGGGTCTGCTGGTTATGCTGAATTAATCCTCTTTCATTGCTGGTATCAAAAGGCTGCATCCGTCATTATCATAAGCGGCTCTTTTGCTACTTTATTCTGTCTCATCGATTTTTATTATTCTACGAGAGGTGTGCTCCTTGATATCCTCTCGTCATACTTCTGATGGTCTTATACTAGTCACTTTATTCAAAGTGACATCTTGCTGATTGACCTTGCTTATTGTTATTATGTTCTTCGATACTCAAACTGAACTTGCCTTGCTTCTCTCCCATTTCTTTCTCCAAAGTCAAGTTCTCCAGCTGCCACTTCATCATTTTGGTGATGTTGTCTTATTTTGCATTGAAATCAAACCATAACGATCCGGTACATATTTTTGTTCTCATTCATGATTTTAGCTTCTTCATTGTCTATCTTCCCATTATCAGTGCTAGATTTGCTGTTCTGTCGTTGTTCCACCTTCAGTTCGTACTTCCTGTTGATTTTTAATCTTTGTGACGCCTCTTTCCTTATAATCAATAACCAGACGCTTTTTGCTTTTGTTGAACGAAAACTCCGATGGAATCTTCATCTACTTTGGTAAATAACAAAACTCTACTGAGAAACTTTCCCCAGTTTGTCTCGTATTTTCTCCTGGCTCCAATAGCCTTGACCTATAACTTGGACCTCGTTGCATTCAATTCATGGTTAAAGTTGTACATACGTTCTTAATCCTCCGGTTTCTCTATATGACTAGTATAAAACTTATTCCTTATCCCATAGCGTCACGTCTTAGCCACACGTTTGGTCTCGGTCTACATTATCATTTTGCACGCGTTTTCAAGAACCCATGATACTCTCAAAAAGTTCTAAATTAAAGTAGACGGCGGTGGCTAGCATTAACAATAGACATAAAGTTATACTTACCGACCAAATTCACATAAAAACGCGGTCTTCCGCATGCAATACTGATAGCTTTTCTCTGCTGATGCCTTGTGTGAAAACAGTTATCGTGCAGAAACGTTTAATTCTTAGGCACCTTCACAAGCGGAGAGACACCCAACTGCAAAATTGGAGCTGACTTAAGTCTAGGGTATTATCATAACTCTGTAGGGTTCCTTGTGAGTTCCGACGATTAAAGAATTGACCCAAAGTATGCTCTGTGTATCGTATAAGGCGACTAGAAGAAGCTGGAGACCGGAAGGGCATCCGGCTGGAAAACAGTTTCCCAAATAATGATACAAATGGCTAGAAGATGAAAACCCATATGGGTTTGACCAAGGCCCGGTTCAAAAACGACCGCGACCATTGCTAGGGTCCAACAGGATGCCAATGGAAGCTTACATCTGCTGGGGCGACCGGTGGAAAAGGAAGGAAGCAGAAGGTGAAATAGGAAGAAGATAACATCAGCACTCCATACTGGATAGATACTGGATGAGGTTATTTTGAGATAATGTAATATTAATTTGTAATATTATCTGTGTTTGTAATTTCAGATTTCAGTAATTGGACTGACAATTCACCTGTTCAGGATGCGACAAATAACTTGGTTATGTCTCGTGGTATACTTCTGTTTCTATCAAGGTATGTATTTATCGTGCATGAGTTTAAATACTTCTCCATATTCCTCCTCCTCTCCCAGCGTGTTTCCGAATTTCTGGATTGAAATGTCAGACAAGGACAAAAGCATTAGTCCTTGATGTGAACGGAAAGGCTCATGCGGACGGTTTCATTGCGACTTTAATTAATACTCATATGCCCTTGCTATTTTCAAAGGCAAGAAATTTCCACACCAACTGCTGGATTGGGTACTGGAGAGCACTAATTATTATCACCTCGTTAATCCTGCTAGATATAACTTGTCGTATTCATGTGCCCAAGTGGTGCTCAATGAACTTGGTACGAAGTCCCCGGACCTCAAAGCATTTCCTTTTAATCCGTTTTGGGGTACCACATTTACTTCATATTCCTTAGGTTGGCCAGTGATATATAGTTGTCAGGCACTGCCAAAGGTGCGGCAAGTCGATAACGAACCTAAATTCTTCTCATCTTCGTGCACTGGCCACACGGTCACAAGCCCATGTTAAGCCCACATAAACTTTAGCAGCACCAATGAATGGGTAATACATGTTGGACGGCTCGTGGTTCATGTAGATTAGTTATTGTGCACCGCATTTTTTTTAGCATTAAAATATTTCTGTGACCAATATCTGTAATTGAAAATAATCTTGAAAAAGATTTGCAGACTTGTTCATAACCCAAACGGAACAAAGGAGTAGTATGGATTAATTCGATATTCCTGTTGAAATAAATTTCCCTTCTCAATGAATATATAAACAAATACAATGATTAAATCTAAAACGTAACAGGATCTCTAAATATACATGTTTATAAAAATCTTTTGTTGTACAAAACTTAAAAATTCATATAATTCCTCTAAAAACACTTAAAGCCTATTTCGATACTCCTCAGAGTATAAATCAAAAAAATAGTCTAGATGTATGGTAGCCTATTTATCAGAAACATATATCGAAACCAGCCAACCATAAACAATAAAGGAAAAGACGAAAAAAGTGAAAAGCAAAGCATGATTGAAAGAGTCCATGTAAAAAAAAACTCTTCTTGTCTACAGAGTCCTGGTTTTCTCTGTACTTACGTAGCTTTCTGATGATTCATGCTCTGAACAGATTTAGAGCATAAAGCTTTTAAGTGTGTTTTAGTCCATTGTTGCCGATGTTTAAGGCGGCATACAAGAAGATGTCCATGTTTTGTAAGTTATAAACTTCAGTTGATTTACCTTCTGTGAGACAACTTATGATACAAATAAAGGCTGTGATTTAAGCACAGTTTTGAAAACCATCCCTGCACAAGTTTTCCACCTACTAAAACCACAATGATACGTCTATATGAGAAAATAGGAGGTAAATAACTAACATGTATATAGGGAAAACGGGGACTTTAGTGAGGCAGCAGGAACCGATGAGGATAACGATAATGAACAATAGCAAATATATACCAAGAACAGATTGACAAATAATCGCAAAAGTCAGGGGAAAGAGAAATTTCTTGGAAAGAAACAAACAGAAACTGTAAAAAGTAGATGAAAAAACAGGAGAAAAGTTTCAGTTGAGCCCTCGCAGATAGAGAGTTCTAACTTGTTTTATACGAGTAAAACTTTATAAACGAAATATGATTTGTACAGGTATATCCAGAGCGTCTACTTCTGTTCTAGCTCAAATGAAAGATGACCACGTTTTGTCCTTGCTTGTTATTTGTCACGAAAGTCATTACGATTGTATGGCTTTCTTCTGTTGAGACGGATCTTTTCGTCGGAAATAACAAAGCTAGCTATCAGTTTTAGAGATGTTTCCCTAAAGATTACTCCGATAGAATTTCCAAGTAAACATAAGCGACAAACCAATAAAGAAATATCGTATTTATGTCATTATCGTCTGGGATATCTAGGTTATGTCGCCTATTAAAACCGAAATTTGAAACTGTTTACATTCCAGAGACTTTCTGGGCTATCATCATGTGAATCAAGAAATGGTAAATCTATTTCTCTGCTAGTGACAAATTCACAGATAATGCCGTACAAATGAAACTTATCTAGATGTTACTTCTAGCTTATGTGCTGACTTAAAAATACGTTTCAGACACACGCGTTGCTTTTGGTCTTTCTAACACGGTTTGTTCTTTTCTTCGGTCGTTAATCCTAAATCTACCTCAAAATTAAGAAAGTTGATTAATGTAATGCCTCTGATTTCGTTCAAACGCTCAGAATTAAACAATTGTATCCAGGAATTCTAGGAATCTAGGAATATTGCTGTTAATCTGTAACTGATGATGGATAAGGTATATCCGAAACATGTCTTACAAACTTAAAACAATAGTTGTGTTTATTAAATGTCTTACTAATCTTATATTGCTGAGGAATTTTGGTAGTATCTAGGAATGTATTACAGTCATTACAGTCACAGAAATCAACACTTGTTCTTACCAAAGTTTGAGGTGAGGAACGTGGAAGGGCTACCATGTCTCCACATTTCTGCAAAATCACTGCCTCGTTATCTGAAACATCTAGTCAAAACCAAAAAGTGTTTGCTTTGATCATATCATAGCAAACGTATCTTGCAAAGGGAGGCATTGGAATACTGTATCCTTGATTCTTCATAATATGTTCACTTGAAATTTCGGAAGTCTAATCGAAATAAAAATGACAATGCTCGTTGACAAATTAAGCTAGGCGTAAGTAAAAGCTAAAAAAAATGTGCAATTTTATATGTATAATATGTTAAATAGGAGTAACGTTGGTTAAACCAAAGTATTTAGATACCATGAATAAGTTTGTAGTAAGGAGTCTATAGTTTGTAGTCCCTGCATCAAGACATCTTCAATGTGTACTCTTCATTTGTTATGAGAGATCATCATTATAAACTGAAGCAGCCCACAGAATACTTATTAATTCAATTTGAGACAGTTTTCTCAAAATTGGACAGGCATCAATCTTAAATAACCAAGCCCAAGGTTTATATCGAAATCCAATCTAAGGCGCTCGATTTCAAACTTTTGAAATATCATTAATATAAACTGAAGCATCCCCGTATTTTAAGCCAATGTAAGTCACAGAATTTTCAAAATTTTCAGAGTATATCGATATAAACTAAGAGGCCAGGGATACGCATACGTTTCTCGTCTTCTCATATTGTACAGATAATAACACAAATAATTAAATTGCTTTTTAGTCTATCAAGGGCCGATGTAGGTGATGGGAGTTGATAATAGGGACGCTGATAAAGTTTCAGACTTTGCTGACTAGGGAACGCTATATACAATCATATTCGACCCTAAGTACTGACAGGAGGGCCTTTAATCACGTCTAGGAAGAGTTTGAAAATAATTATGTTAAAACAATGATAATATAGTATAACCATGACTGCAGGTTTCTATTAAAGGGGCAGAAAATGCCCAAAAAGGGACGCAAGACTCGTTTCAGCTCGGCGAGTGGAGACAAGTGCTCCAAGTTGCCTCACCCTTAAATCTGCCACTACAATTTATAAGTGACCTCAAGATTTTGCAGAGTAAACGTCGGGTACATTTAGATTATAACCAAAGATACATTGGCTCTAATTTTGTGCTTTAATGCATAATTGGCACCGAAAGATGTCCGTATTTAGATATACATTGTCAATGCTAACACCAATAGGTACACCCAGAAACTATATCCCTTAATCATGTTACTGATCCTTCGTCCGTCATATTTTCTTTCCTTTTCGGATGGGTTTAACACCAATAGTCAGTGGAACTGTGCGCTATGACTGTTGCAATCGTCGTTGTCAATCGGTGGGTGGAAGACTTCAAAACTGCGCAAGAGTAAGAAAGGACTTTACATCCATGACATCGGAAGAAAGAAGATTATACATCGCAACGTTTATAACAGCGTCAACGCGACAACCATATAAAACTCAATTTGATCGCCTCATTAGACTTCACTTCACTCTTTTCTCGACTTCGATACACTCTTCAACTCATTTCTTACCATGGCATCGTTGGTATTTATTGCAGCTGGAAAATTTACTGAGGAGAATCAATTGCAAGGTAATACTATTTGAATAATCTTTTGGTGGTACAAAACTTGAAAATCGCCTTGAAAAATTGCGATATTGCGCTAAAAACATACTTATGAGCTTTTTTCGTCTGACACTCTTCAGAGTATGAAACGTCAGAAAGGAAAGTATATGTACATATGTTTATAGAGCAATGTCGCAAATTTTCAGGGCGATTTTCAAGTAATACTATTTGTTTTGGATAAGTTTTCTAAACTATGCGTATAAATTGCATAAGTGTCAAGGGTAGAGAAGTATGGGTGAATCTAGGGTTTTCCACTACACTCGCTTGAGAAGGTAATGTGTTCCTTGAATCACCAGAACAAGAACACAGTATAGATTGAAAGAAATATAAGCATTAATTGTCAAATTTGAGGTCTCATTACCAGTTAAATCTTTCAATGCCTTGCCTTGATTTATTTGCAACAAGAAACATAAAAAATCTCAGTTCCAAACTGTATTACCACGAAGGAGCGTGCAATTATCTCATAAATTGCTATCAAATTTGAATTTATTACGGAGAAGTATTCGCACTGATTACAGATGACCATTAGTAGTTGTGATTTTCAAAAGCTCATGTATCATATTGTATTACATTTATTGATGAACATAATGAATAAAAATCAAGCTCACAAGAACAGATACTCCATGAAATTAAGCACACTAGAATGACATTGTTTAATATTAATATGACAAGTACATATATTTATATATTTTATCTATTTATTTGTATTTCCCACTGGATCTGCATTTACAACTACCGCATATTTTTTGTATCCACCCCTGAAAAAGATATGAATTTGTTAAATATTTTTGGATTACAAGCCGTGGTTGCATCATATAGACAAGTGTGCATTTCGAATTTACTAAATCAAGTGTTGGAAATAGTATCTTGGTCGGAAAAAATAATAAAAGTCGTCAGGTCTCCATAATTCACCTAAGAAGCGTTAGAGAAGCACGTTCAGTGTTTAAATAGGATTACCAGAAATGAGAATCAATGTGAAAGAGGTACTTCTTGACTTACATCCTTTGTTTTCCATTGAAGCCGTACTTTCTCTACTTAAGTACACTATGTGCTTAAGTACAAACAAGCTTATTTAAGCCTATGTATGTGAACTATACATTCACTGTAAGACCAAATGATACGACGACTTTTGCAACGAGTTACTTCGCTGTGTTTGTATAAAACTATCAATCCTGATTTACATATTGCTACAGAAAATTGCGTTCAAAGTGTTGTTAACGAACGCCTAGAAAATGGACTGGTTGTACATACTGTGTATGGAAAAACGACAAAGATATGAACTGTTACCACTAGTGAATATATAAAATTAATCACATTTAATGAGTCTATAGCCAACGTTAACGTTATATGTTAAATTTACCTTGTAATAAGCACGTTTAAGATATGCGCAAAGTACTTGTGAGTGCCAAGGCGGAAACTGAGCCAGTGTAGTTTCCTCGTCGGGGAGGATAAAACCAGCTACTGATCCTAGTCATAATTCTAATAAGAGTTTATGTGGGAGTTGTCCAAGGATATAGGCCCCAAAAGGATCCACCAGAAATTTTAATATAACCTGCAGCACAACAATGGACATATTAGAGAAACGTATCCCACATAATTTTGACAGGGCTTTTGTAAGCCACCTAAATAAGTAAGATCTACAGGAAGCGAAAGTGCTTACCACATCAGAAGAATTTGCAACATAACAGCATTATATGGGACCTTAGAATTGCACATTATTTTTGACTGAGCTATTGCATGACCACTGGCAGCTAATTCACAGTAAGGGGTGATTACTAAATCGATGAAATATGGTATTTTTCAAACAACTTTGTAAACAACGCAACTTTTTCTCCATTGTTCTCAGTATCTTATGTGAAACTAGATGAAACTTAAGTCTTAATATTGCTGCTATCAGCCGTCCAGAAATAAAATGCAACTTAAGCGCTAAATTTGTTAATCAACAGTGTTTACCCTTTAAAGCTGTCCTTAAAGTCAACATTTTCAAATGTGACTGTACGTCTTGCAGGTGACTGTTCCTTATTGGGATTGGAGCTTATACTCTCATGATCCATGGAGCAGATCTCACATGTGGAGTTCAAGTAATTATGGATTCGGAGGCAATGGCCGTGGTCGGGACAGATGCGTGAGGGATGGTCCTTTTGCTGCACACAGATGGTCTGTGAGTCCATCTGCTCGAGCAGGAGGACGCTCCTGCCTGACCAGAGATTTTAATGGAAATCCGCCAGATGCCCCTGCAATACAAATTGCTATTAAAACGGCACCTCATTTGTTTTCATCGTTTGAAGAACACGTGCGCGTTAACTTACATGAAAGGGTGCACTGTAATTTTGGTGAGTTGCTGTCACATTTTCAATTAGTGATATGGATGTCATGATCAACGGGGTATATTTTGAAGGAAGAAAAAGAATACATTCATTCTTGATTTAATATATTTGCAGCAAAAATTTGATTCACTGGAATAATTGAAATCATTGGTATCTGATCAGAGACCATATGTTTGTCATTTATCCTGTTGTAGGTAAATTAATTAAAACAAAGATATATCGTGACTATTTTGTAAAATAACATAGATTAAGGAAGGTAGAGTTAAATGTAATAAAAAGTTGTGCCTTTACTACCAGATTGGAGGAGAGAAGTACGAAACGGCGAATTTTCGCCTCACAAATCCTTAGTCTTGCTTTAAAATTTGTAAATAAAACATTACAAAAATAGAAATCTTCGTGCATTTGTAAGCAAAACAACATTTAGGCCTTCGTGTTTGAAGAACGTTTCACTAATGATAAGACCTTATTTTAATCACAACGGCTGGTGAGCCTGTTGTTAGAATGGAAATGCACTTTAGAAATATGTCAAAGGAATGTCAGAAATTCCTTCAAAATCACGCATTAAAACGATTCGTTACGATTTACCTCTTGCCATAAACATAATTCGCAGATATAACAATCACCATGGCAATTCACATAACTATGTGATAACATAACGTTCCTTACTGTTGATGTATTAAGGCTTGCATATTAAACATATGCATGAGCAAAGTCAGCAACAACTACTACCATGTGCATGCCTGAATTACTTTCTAACTTAATAACTGACTAGCTGACCAACTGAATTGATCGATTGATTGATCGATCGATCAATCTATCAATCGACAGATGTATCAGTCAATCGAATAATTGATTGAATGATTGACTATCGATTAATCAATCGATCGATCGATTGATTGATTATCTGACTGACTGACTATCTGCTTGTCTGACTCATGGCCGTCCAAGGACTAAGTGACTGGAAAACTGACTGCCCCGCTGATTCATTTAACGATTAACTATTTTTCTTCCTTCCTTTCTCTTAAACAAATAATGATGGAACTTCAGAAGTTAATGATTACTTATTTGCTATAAATACAATGGGTTTCATTACAGCAACCGAAAGACATGGTCTTATGTGTGGAGAACATTCGGCAGCGGCCCCAGAATTTTTTCTTCATCATGGATTTATAGACAAAATTTGGAATGACTGGCAGAAACTTTCCAGAGCACATGCAAGGGCATATTTAGCTGGTAGAAACAGACGAATGACTGGTACTATGTATACCCCACAGCAGTTGCTTAACATAGAACGACAACCAGGGAATGTACGCGTTCTATATGATGACCCCTCTCATAACAACGCAAGGAAAATTCTCTCTTCTTTAAAAGGTAAGGATTGGAGCCAAAGTAAACTCATTGTTTTTCAGGATCCTAAGTAAAATGCCTAAATGTATAAAAATTCTAAACAAAGAACTATTATTCTTATGATGATCATAAAAGTGAGGTTATGAAAAATCTTGGTAAAATAAACGGTAAGGCTATTAGAAAAATAACAATTAAAGTGTACGCATTGTTAAGAAATCTTTGACTTGTCAGTGTGCGAGATTCGTATTTTATATTTCGTATTGGAACTCAAATATGTGGATCTAATAAAAATTAAGTACCAAACTCTAACGGATTCGACTAGTTAAGATTAGACGCAACTTGACTTATTAACATGGAGGAAAGCATTGAAGTCAGACACGTGCCTAACAACCTAAGAAAACAAACTCAGGGGTCAATTGGCGACAATATTGGGTTGGTTTTCTCTTCAATCGTGAAACGAGCACTCAAGTGAGCGGTTGAAAATCTACAAGTACGAATTGCTAATTATTAGTTAATGTTTTTTACACATTTTCACCTGTTTCTAAATTTTTGTGATGCATTGTACTTAAAATACTACATATAATTCTGTAATAACGTGTTTTCTATTATTTTCTCTAAAGAATTCAATTGCTTTTGACGAAAGATTAGAATAATAGTTTATTAGTTAAAGACATTTCTCTTTCTCTAAAGATACCAGCCTGGTTCTAATATTTTTGAAAATAACTAGCCCCGTAATCCGCATTGTAAATAAGAAGATAACTGCTAGGTTTGTAACAGAGAAAGTGAGTGCTGTAGATCAGAAGCTGGGTAGCTAGATACGTAGGAAAAACGACAAGTAATCAGATATATCCATCGATAGATAATCAACTAAGTAGATAGATCGATGAACAGATAGATGGATTAATGAAGTTCACGAGTAAAAGAATGAATGGGGGAAAGAATAATTAATTGATTGATTAATTCTTCGATTGATCGGTCTCTTGATTGATCAGTTCATTAATCAATTGATTGTTTTATTGATTGATTGATTGGTTGATAGATAGATAGATAGATAGATAGATAGATAGATAGATAGATAGATAGATAGATAGATAGATAGATAGATAGATGGATGGATGGATGGATGGATGGATGGATGGATAGATAGATAGATAGATTTTATTGAGCAAGTATATAATTCATAATTATGACTAAAAAAATCCAATCGCTTCAATTTTTTAGGGAAAACGGCAAAACAGTTGGAGCAGTTGCCAAGACACCCATTTTCCAAAATCAGCACAAGTGTATTCAAAGTATTTCACGTTAGTAATAGAGAAAGAGCAATTTCAGTCCGTTTTGACTCTCAGATGCGTCCTAGAAATGTTGCAGTTTCAACAACCTTACAAGGTTATGCCCGTACACTTGGGTTCAGTCCTACTGGATAACGTCAGAAGAAAAGTAAAGAACCATGGAATGCTTCTGGCATCTGCACAAAACATATTTAATAAATTCTTAACGATAGGTCAGTGGATAGCTATAATTGGATATTATATTGATGGATTAAGTTTATTTATCACAAATATTGCGTGATCTATTGGCAACTTAATTCTTATACACACTAATTAGATGGCTGTAGCAAAAGTAAATAAAAAGTATTGTTTTGTCAAAAATATCATATAAGAATACTGTAAACATCGAAATTTGGTCATCTTATAAGCAAGGAGACAGGAATTGGACAATGTAGTATTTAGATACTTGTCAACTAATTGAGGCAAGTTTCTTTTGAATAAATTGTACATGCATCACTAGTAGTTGTTAGATAACTGTAGTTTTGGCCAACGTTAGATCACCACGTTTTTATGTATACTTATTTGGCTTGATTTAAGTCATAATCATAATCGTTCTGCAATGGGAATAGGTGTTGTTATCTTGTTAAATGAATCTTTTTGTGGGCACATTACAGAATATATTTCTACATTGATAGCTCTATTATTTCGTTAGAGTAAAGTCTGGAGAAATTGTATAGTTAATCCAACTCACGTTTAGTTATGAGATGACAATTATTTTTCAATCTGATCCAGAAAATATCACCAGCTTCATTTCTTATGTTTTGGTAAAATTGTACTTTGTATAGGTCAGGCAAACATCAAAGGTTACCCTATATAGGAACTCAAGTTGAGAAAGTCAGTAAGAATTCCATCATAGTTGTACCTTACCACCTTGTACCAATACGGTTTACTAGGCATGACAACCTTACTGCAGACACGCATAAAAATTCAAAGCTTTTGTCCATACCATTTGGTGAAGTAGCAGGCGTCCATCCCCGTTTCCTTGCCTTTTTATTTAAACATCTATGCAACGAAAATGAATGCTAGTGTAAGGTTTGGTTCACTGATATTAATGTGCGTTTAGCTTCCATAATCTTTTTAGAAAGGTATGCTAAAGTGCTAAACATGGAAGCATTATTTATCGTTTTAATATTATTCGGTATGGCTTAGTGATGGATTCGAACCCACAGCCTTTTTAATGCAGAGCAAGCACGTCACTATGCTATTGCTACAATGAAGCAGACAAACAACAAATCGCATGATAATTATTGCAAGAGAATTATATTGGCAAGGCATACCTTGCCGTTTCCGATTCTTAGCTTTCCAGACTATTAAGAATATTACTTCAACTCATAAATTCTGATATCATACAGAGTTTCTATGGCACTTATCACAATGAGCATACTTCGTCATCGTTTTCACTTTTTGTCCCACACTAATACAACACTTGTTCAATCAGTTAAGCTTTTAAAGTATGAGAAAATAATCTAAAGAAAATGGTAACATGTGCCGTATAGACTTTGAGTGCTCAAGACTGGCGATTTTTCGCTTCAAAATTCCAGGATATATGTCAATATACATAGAAGCTTGCAGAGTGTATAGAAAATATTAAATTCTGTGATATGGAGTGTAAGGAGTAGCAAAAGTGAATGTGTTGTAGAAGAGCTCTAAGATTGTATAGTGTTATCAGAATTAACTTCAAACCAACGAGTTGCATGCTTAAGCTCGAATCCTATACTATGCAAACATGTTATTATGCTTTGTTCAACATGTGGGCACTGTGATTGTCTGATAGACCTTTTAAGAAATAATGGTAAATAATTTTCAATTGGCTAGGGCAACACTAGAATAATAAAGCTGATTGCTAGGGCATCACTAGATTAAAAACTAGGCTAATTTTTAGAGCAACACTAGAGGAATAACAAAGCTGATTGCAACAGTCGCAAAAGTTGACTATGGGCTGAGTTACAAGTTGAACAAATGAAAGAAACTTTAAAGACAAGATGGGTAACAGCAAATTGTCACAAAATACTGTTGTTTAAGTTTGATTTAATGAAAACTCAAGTCAATGAAGTTCCACATATTTAAATATAAACCTCTTTTTAATGTATCTAACAGTTTTAAAATACTCGTTGATTGATTTTTCAGCCGTGTAATATTATGCACCAGTCTTTACACATGCCAAACGCAAAGCATTATACTGTGTCTTCTGCCAACAATACAAAGAGATGGTAGGTATTTGAAGAACAGAGCTTCTATTCATACTCCACTCATCTCAGATTTCCTTAAAATAAGCTTATAAAATCTACTCAATCTAACATCGTTGTAAACCAGTTCTATGTCTGAACAATGCAATCCCGTAAGAATGTTAGTTTCAACCATGTTACAATGTTGTGAAGCTTGGACGTGTTATCTCCTCCTGGGAGGAAATATCAGCGTTCATTCGTTGGCTTGTTTGTTTGTTTGTTTTTCTTGTTTGTCCACCAGCAAGTTTACGCAAAACGTTACCATCGGATTCTCACAAAACCTTTACCAGAGTTACTTATTGCTCCAAGCATTACCTTTTTATAGTCATCCGAATAGCAGTCTTGATTCTTGATCATTGCCTGTGCAAAGGCCGATCTCAACAGATTTTTTGAGACAGAGAAGAGAGCTTTTACTTCCATGAAAATTATTTTTTTAATAAAATCATTTGCCTAGGATCTTTGTGATAGCTTACATACAAATTTACAATTTTTTACAAAAGAGGCTATTACATCATTTGTACAGATCAGAAAATTATAGATAAGCTAAAAGTTAGGGTAGACATATAAAGTAGGAAATTGATGCAGAATGATACAACTGATTGGAATGTACTACAAGGGTAAAAGTACCTAGTTGGAAGCTGATTCAATTGCTAAAACCTACTAGTAAGAAAACACGGAAAATCTATTACTGCTTGAGTCATGACAATCATTTTAAATTTTAAATTAGCTTCCACTGCGGTAAAAGGAACCTACAATTTCGTTCCTCTACATTTTAGTCACAAAAAATAATATGAAAATTGCAAAACTTAAATGGCACGAGAACTTTTAATATCACAAAGAGTTTCGTTTAAATTCGATCCTAAATATGAACTTTATCTATCCTTCTTCGAAATTTATGTGAGATCGTTGTGCGTTGGCTGAAGTTTTTGGAAACTTTGCCTGTCTTGCAGTTTTTGTTATCGTATAATTGATTATCATATGTGTTCAAACTTTGGAGTACAAAATTGACAATACTTTCTAACGCTTTGATTCTGCCACTTCAATACCTGACAAGAAAGTTGATTCGTTTTATTGGATAACAGACAGTAGATAAAGCGAGTTTAGATACCAGACGCCTATTTATGTACAATGCTGGAGACCTGAAGGACTATTTATATGAGAAGAGCCAGTCGGGATTTTCACTCATGCATTTTTACATGACACAATGCGATTAATTATTATTTTATTAAGGGTAAACACGATGTCCAATTATGAGGGATAATTAGCTAGCAAATGAATTCATCAACATTGAAAGCTTTTATTTATGATCACTCAGATTATTTTAAACCATTTCTTTTTGTTAATACTCTACTTATTTGCGAGTAACAGAGCCTGCTAAAAGAACTTAGAAAGGGCAGAGCCAAAAAATACATTTTTGATCACACTGATTGCTAACATTCAAACTTTAAAATTGGCAATCACTATTGTGTAGTGATTATATGAAAATAGCAAAAGTAACTAGTATGAACACAGAGAAAGAAAATTGGTAATAATAACAAAGCTATACAATTAATCAGCATCTCTCTTGTGTTGTGGAACGGTTACCAAGTATGCTGTTTATCCACATACCGAAAATGACGACCACTTGACCTCAGAACAAATGGTGGACAATATTTAAGGTTCTACTGTATATAGGTTTAGATGAGCAATTGGTTAAACAATTGTTAAGCAATCAAGCAAACTAGAAAATAAACGTTAAACTAAATTTCTGACAGAAAAATTCATTGCAATCGCAAAACGCAATTGACTTGGTTGTAGTTAATGCCTGAGTGCTTTGGAAATGGAGAGATACATTTTTGCGGTCAAGAGGCTTTATCAAGACAAAAAACAGACATCACTCTGGACGTGTTCAGTTAAAATTCGACAAAATTACAAAATTACATAACGCCTTTATGGATCATAGAGTTTTGATTTATTTCAAGTTGAAAACATTAATAGTGTCTTACATTTCTTTTTCATTCTTGCTCTAACCCAACTAATACGTTCGTGGCATATGTTGCTTGCTGTGGTAGATAAACAGAATGTTTGCTTTGCAGTAGTCTAGGCGCAACGAAAAATAAACCAGAGCTTTGCCAATGCTAATTTAGTTTCAAATGATAAGGGAGTTAATTCAAAGTTTGCTGTGAATCACTGTCCAAAGTGCTAGGACGACAGCCACTGCTATTAGATAATTGTTACCAAAGTCTACCCGTGTCCTCAGTGGCTTAACTTTGTTATTCTTTTAAGCAAACTGAATATGCGACAACGAAAATGATTAGCATAGGACATTTGTGGTTATAAGCTCTATATCTTAATTGCGTACTAAAAATATCTGATTTTTAGACTTCCTGCCTCAGTTAAAGACTTAAACAGACGCTAATCTTTTTATAATGCAAACAAATATTCTCAGCATCCTTCTTTATCGAAATCTATATTTATTCTCTTTGTTGCACATGATGTGATACATTGTATTGGAATGCATTATATTGAATTGTATTGGTATGCATTTTACTGCATTACATTAGACTGCATTGCATGGCATCGCATTGGTATGCATTGCACTGCATTACATTAGAATGCAATATATTGCATTGTACTGGTATGCATTGTACTGCCTTACATTAGACTGCATTGTATGGAATTACATTGGTATGCACTCCATTGTATTGTATTAGACTGCATTGTGTTGCATTGCATCGGTATGCATTGTACTGCATTAGATCAGTATGCATTGTGTTGTATTACATTAGACGGCATTGTATGGCATTGCATTGGTATGCATTGTCTTGCATTGCATTGTGATACATTGTATTGTACTGCATTGTTCTACAATACACTGCAATGATTTGCATTTTGAATTTTATTGCACTACAGTGGGTTACATTGTGTTGCATTGCGCTGGTTTGCATTGTTAACATTGCGTTGGTATGCATTGTGTTGCTTTGCATTGTGATACAACGTATTGAACTGCTTGACATTACATTACATTGTACTGATTTGCATTGCATTCCATTGGACTTCATTGTAATACATTATATTGCACTTTACTGTGTGGTATTGTGCTCCATTGCAATGTATTACAATGCATTGGACTGCATTATCTTGCATTGGACTGCATTGTATGGCATTACATTGTACTCATATGTATTTAAACTGAAACAGGAAATGCATAAGAGTATATATAATTTTACTTCCTATGTTATGCAGAAATTGGTAATTAACTTTGGTAAAGTGTATTATAAAAATTGCATTTTTTTACAAAAGAAATGAGAAGTTCTTATTTTGAGTGCCCTCGCCCCCATACTGAAAAGATGAAACTGGTACCTTTGATTGTGTTGTATTGCATTTTATTGCGTTTTACTCTATTGAACAGCATTCTTTTGCATTGTACTGAACTGATATAGATTTCACTGAAATGTTTTGCATTGCCTTGTGTTTGCTTTTTTATGCCTTCTGTTCTTTTGCATTATTTTACACTGCATTATGTTGTGTGTAGCATTAGGTTGTAATGTGTCGTGTTGCATCCTCTTTTATTTGTTGCACTGTGCTTTCCTTGTACTGCGTTGAAATAGAACTCATTGCATCACATTGTCCAGTCTTTCCTTCTCTTGCATTGTATTCGTATTGGTTACATTGTACAGTTTTATACTATACTGTAATGCATCATATTGCAATTCATTGTATTGTGTTGTATTCAGTTTTATTGTGTTGTATTGAATTGCATTTCCTTTTATATTATAACATATTATCCTATGTTATCTTTCACTATATTACATGATGTTGACTTGCATTGCCATGCAGCGTGCCGGATTATGTCTTTTCCTATTAGCATTGCACTGCTTTGCATTGTACTATACTATATTTGCTTTTTCATCGGATGCCTTATTCTTACACATATTCTTACCATAATTATTTTGCCCCTGGCTTGATTATCACTAAAAGAAGAAGCAGTATTGGATTTCATCCGTTGGAAGGATTCATGATTTGCAGTTGGAAATAACTTTTCACTAAGATCCAAACATTGTTGCTGATGTCTCTTTCACAACAGCTAGAATTCAGCTTAATAGGTTGTACTATAGCATTACGGACATACTGATGCACAAAAATTTTAAGACCTTTTTTTATCTATTGTATGTTGTAACAGAAAGAATGAGATGCGCTAACATTTTACGAGTAATATACAAAGCTGCTTATACTAAGATCTACGTTTATCGGTATAAAGGCATCAGTGCACAACATCCTACGCGATGACAGCTCAGTTATTTAGATACTCACAATCAAAGGAGAAAGTATTATTATTATTAGCTATCTGCTGTGAAGCAAACTGGGACAGTAGTATAAAGAGCTTGGGGTGGGGGATAATTTTAATGATGATCTTTTGTAGCCGATTTGTTAAAACCATTCAGAGTTGTTTTGTTTTATTTTGTGACATTATAATGGAAATCTTTTTCTAAATGGTAATTAAGATCACCACATTCTAACCCGCGGGTACATGACAATGTAGAGTTGATCACACTCTCTTCTCTCCTTTAGATAAACATTTACCAAAATCTCTCAAATGTCCAAAACTGCACGCGGACGACAATTTTTGGATAATTGAAAAAGCAAAGTCATTTTTATAGATGAGTTTTGCGGGATCTTTCTAACGGTAAGACAGAAAATCAGTATCTTATAGACAGAAATTGTGTCCTTCCAACTTCCTACCTCAGATACCCGTAACCGTTCAGAGGCCCTCTTCAAGTTTGATTGGTTTCATTTCAAACGCCATCTTGATTTTAATAATCCGTTGGGGAGGCTTTCCTTCTATCGTATTTTAATAAACTTATGAGGGGAAAAACGAACGATATGTGACATTTCATTACAGAATAGTTGCTTACGGAGAGCCGTCGAGGTATCGTAGGTCAGACCACGATCTTGTCAGCCAGTGATAGAAGGAAGTAAGAGGTCACTCGCCACTAAACAGCTCACTTCCTAGTCAATTCCTTAACGTGGCATGGGAATCAGCTACGCTCTATAACGAGTATGCTGCAAAAAGAAACTGATGGCGAGCGTGCAAACTATTGAAGGCCTCAGTCGACAGCAAAATCGAACTGTTTGCGGTACCACTCTTTTAAGCAGTATCGTTTTTCACTTAAAAGTTCAATAGAGTCAAGAGTCGCTCTATTTTCAATTCAAAACCATAAGCAAATATACGTAAATTCCTACAGACCCCAAGAACGTGGCACAAGGTTTTAATTTTGGTTTGCAGTTAGAATACGAAGTTCGTCGAACGTGCAAGTGAAATTTTTAGAAACATAAAACCGTATCAGAAAGCATGATTTAAGTATAATTTATCAAATAAAGCTACTCCTTCTGCATATAATAAGACACATAAACGGAAACAGGAGACATACAGTAGCAACCAAGGAATGTTAAGTATGAACGAGTTCCTTATAAATCACTGTTGCATGACAACTAGTAAGCCAATCAAGACTTAGTAACTGTACTTCATTAAAAAGTATGAAAATGAGAGACTCAAGGGCTTCATTCACCTCAGTGCACCTCCGCAGATCTCTTCATTTACACAGGGTAACTTTGGATGTAGAAGCATAGCAATGATACGGCAAACACAAAATATTCTACGTCTTCTGACGATTTCTGCTATTCTAGTACACGGTAAGAAATTAATTTGTTTTTTATTTAGTTATTTATCAAATACCAATATGCTTCAGAAATATCCTTTAAAAGAAATTCGTGATATGAATTATTGCAGGTAGGCGTGTTTAAAACTTGGATCTCGATAGTTTTTCGTAAGATGTCAGTCAAACTGATCCTAAAATTCTTTTATTTCTTCCACTTGCTGTTTCTGTTCATGCAAAGTGTACATTTGGACCTTCTGTTCAAAGTAAATATAGGGAAAAGAACTTTACGTCCAGCACCGGGTTATGTTTCAATATAGTTAAAGGTCAAGCATAACAATTTTAAGGGAAAATGACAATATTTCAGAGACCTTAAAGGGTATTTGTTACAAAAGCCTTGATTATGACATATTAGACGAAACACGTCCTTGCGTGACGACGTGGAGGCATTTAGTCTCAATACATATTTTGATAGTTACAAAGTGCAGCTTATGATTTACAAATATAAAGTAATAAGCAAGTATTTCGTAAATGAAAAAAATAACAAAACAAGAGACAGAAAGAAGAACGAGAGAAAGAAAGAAGAACACTTAGGAGGTTGAGGGTCGATGAATAAATAATGGTTTATGGTAGTAGGAAACTGCAGAAAGCAAAGAAAGAAAGGCTTGGAGCGAGAAATGAGGAATATTAGTGAGAAAGATTGGAAATGGAATGAAAAAAAGGGAATATGAAAGGGAAAAAATGTAATAGACGAAAGGAAAGAAAGAGGGAACTAAGTTAGTAAGGACGGAAGGAAGGACCGAAAAGCAGAAAAGAGAGAGGAGGGAGGAAAGACAAAGCTTAAAAGTAGAGAAAGGACAATATAGTGGACTAGGGAAAGAAAAAAGACGGCAGAAAGATATGAACGCGGGAAAGTAAGGATAACTAGAAGAAGAAAAGAAGACAGGTGGAAAAGTAGGGAAGACGGCCCATAACAAAGGATAGACGGATGGAAGGAAGGTGAGAATGAATTGATAGGTTACCCTGTGTGTGACCTTTTTTTCGAAAAGAAATGGTATTTTCTGCAGGAGTAACATAGTACGCTTACACATAACTTCTTCTTTCTGAGGATGTAAGGCATTTATCATCTTCTACTAGGAGACGATGTTGCTTGGATTTGTCTAATTTATAGTTTCCACAAAATGTTCTCTTTAAAAAGACCATTTTATTAGAGAGTCATGACAGCAGAGGGATTGTAGGCCTCCTGTTTTAGGGGAGAGGGCTAAGGGAAAAAAAAAGTTCCGATAAACTTTTTAGGCTTACGTTTGTTACAGAGCTATTTGGAAGCAGCTTATGCTATTGAAGGTGTAGAAGGATGGAGCAAAAAACGATGATTTAAACTGAATTAGTGTTTTAACTATACATTCGTTATTCCCACAAATAACGCAATCCACCGCATACAGTGTGCCTAACAAAATGAGTTGAAAGTTCTCTAAATTGATTTTATTATATTGCTATATATGATTCCAACACGTAAAATTTATCAACTTTTCTTGCAAGGCAATGCTCACAAATATGTCTAATGTGTTTTTGTGGTAAACGTTTGGAGTCAAATTCTTTTCAGCGATCAACAAAATCAAGGATCTACATCTACTTCGTCCCATTGTAACTTATTTTTAACTAGCTTGAACTTGAAATATGTTTGCTCGCGGTTTGGAGATCTAATTGGAAGTGTCATTCTGTACAATAAAAATAGGTTTGGATAAGCTTTCTGCATTTACAATTTCTTCAGTACTATTATATTCATGAAGATGCTCTCTTGGTCGAAGGCTCCATCTGATATAGCTGAGGCTTTAGTGAGAGGTGGCAAAGTTTGGATAAAGATAAGTTTAAGTGAACGAACATTTCTCTTGATTAATATTTTTACATCAAGGCTTTGGTATTGCCTTGTCACATTCATAAATGAATGCTCTGGTAAATCCTTCTCAGTATCAAAAGATCAGTATCAAAAATTAAGCAATGAAAACATCAGCAAGAATTCGCAAATGCATCGAAAACTGTGTCAACTGCAACATGAACAGTTTCCCATGTTTACTTCTACACTGCAATCTACTGAGTAGTATAATAGAAAGCTTTCATCTGGCATCTTCTGCTCTTACACTTCTTTTTATCAAGGAAATCTTTCTGTAATAGCCCCTTTCAAATACTGACTAAAATTGTTGTGAAGTTAACTTTGTCTGAGCCGCATGATTCAGTCGAGCAGGGGTAAGAAGGTCAAAACGTCTGTACTACAAGTAAGATGATGTCTAATTAACAAAATTTGGCAAAAGACATGCACGGTTAGTACTGTCTGACATAAGGTACCTTTATCCTCAAGTCCTTGGCATCAATGAGAGGTCGTTAATATGAACTGCTGACTAGGAGACTTCCAGAGTGACAATAGAATAACAGATCGATTTGTCATTTTTTACAAATAAGACATTTCGATGTACCACTACCTTGTCGTCGAGATCACTTGGGGTATAATCATTGGCGTTCAATTGGCTAATTTACTTGTATGTACCTTTGTTGAAGATTATTCTCGTAGAAGCTGTACAGTTTGGATTTCGGATTTCGGTAGTACATGTGTGTTGGCGTTTGGATTTCAATGTTATGATATGGGAAAAATTCTAATCAGATGTCAATGAACAGAAAGACCCGAACTTCTTTGTCGATCTTGAGCTTTCTTAGTCACGGATTGCTGTGCCGGCTTAGTGAATTTGAAACGAGAACCTCAAAGATATCTAGAAGCAGCATTGTTACAATGCAGAAGATGTCATTATGGAGCCACTCTATAAAAAAGACTTTGACTAGATGTCATGACAGATACTTATCAATAGTTTCTTGACATTGCATATGGAGCTTATCTGTATCTACCGAGACGTCGTAATTGGTATGCATTGAACGATAGACGAGAAAACGAAAGAACTTGGTAACTTTAATATCATTTCAAACAAGATAAAGTAAGGAAACGTAAAGAGATGTGTGGAGAGGATTAATCATGGGAGTTGTATCTTAATGTCATGATAAAATTCCTTAATAATGATGATGAAATACCATTCTAGGCACAGGTAGGAGTTCTGATACATAATAAAGAAAACCGTTTTGCCAAGAAAGTGTCCTTTATCAGTAACAAACAGGTTCTAAGGTACTGCAACTCAAACTTGATTCGAGTTGAACTTTCTACTAGCTTTTCAAATGCTGTAAACTTAGCATTCGAGTCGTGGACAGAAAAGTATTCACGAACAAGGTTACCCTTTACCCTAATACTGGCGTGTTAGAGACGACGTAATCTCTTCAAAAGTAGAGGAATAATACTGTTTGCTAATAATTCCATTGCTTACAATGTGGATCAAACGTACGGCCAGCAATGTGCTCTGGTTCGAATCTCTGATGAGACCCAGTTACTAAAGCGTACTACTTTCTTTAAGTTCTCTAAATGTTTTCTCTTTCTTTGTACTGATTAGTACGTTTTCTATTCAAATGCGTTAAGTTAGACGGTGTGGAAATGTATGCTTTGTGGATGAGTTTTGCTTTTCCTTGTGCTGAAAATGTAAATAACGTACTGTAAGGATTGCTAATACAAGGATAGGCTGAAAAGATGGAGAGGAGTAAAGTATTCATAGACAGGAGAGAATAAAGAATTAAAAGTACAATGTAACATGGAAGGAAGTAATGGTATTATAATGGTATAAAACTGTAAATTATAATAATTCTAATAATTAAATTATTACAGTGTCATTAAAATATGATATCATAATAGTATTTTAATGGTATTATTTTATATGTAAAATAATAACATTAAAAGCCAGAAAAGAACAAAAATATGTCACAAAATATGATGATAACATTTAGTCCTTTCAGGTATAATAAATTGTATGATAATAAAAAGACGTAACAGCGCACCTTTGCTTATAATAATTTTGTAATAAAAATAAAGGTCAAATTCGGAGTAACCACAGTCTTCTTTTTACATTTTTGCTGTAATAATCCTATTCAGTTGAGACCATTTTACAAAAAGAGGCGTGCTCCTTTTGTAGCGCCATGAAATAACACATTGAATATCAATAGTGTATTCACTACGAAGGCGGTCTCTGTTGCATATCAAACATTACTTAAAGTTTAATTCCTATATTCTTCACTTTGCCGTCTTCACTTCAGTTTCTAAATGACAATGCGCTCTTACAAATCTGACATAGGAGACGCTAGAATTTTCTGGTAAAAACCATCAAATGCATCAACACTATCTTACCATTTTCATAATTTTTGTGTCCTTGTTTTTTATGTTTGCCAGGCCAATGTCAATTTGCTCGCCTCCCAGACCTGAATTATAACTTGCTTCTTATTGTATTGGTGGTACCCTAAGTAAATCTCTACTTGCATAAACTATGGCGTTTGAGTACAATAACACATGGTATGTTTGACTATAATTATTGGAACGAAAATCTTGTAGGGAGACTTTCTCTGGTACGAAATTACTGGTACGATACATGTATTTTACCTGAAATTTAAGTATGCATCTTTAAGACAACGTTATAGTTGTATCTGCGTGTTTGTTTAACACTGCTTGTACCAATGATCCAGTTAATTTCCCTTTCCTGCTGACAAACGCAGCCTATGAATCATTTTCTTCTCAAAATAAGCGTTACATCTCTAAACATAACATTAGGTCGTTGTACTACATTATCACATTATTGCACTATGGTACTTCAGCAT
>JANTCA010021944.1:0-23619 GCA_024741275.1 Chironex yamaguchii
TCGTCCTTTCATCTAAGTGTATTAGAGTCTGTCTACATTAAAACAACAAAACCAGTACTCTGTAGGCAGAAAGAGTTGGTTTTTTCACTTGGACTCTTTCGTTTTGTACCACAAAAAGATTGTTCATCTATAAATCAACTTAGGATTCGAGGCATTACACATTATATGGGAGAGTGGGCGTATTTGTAGAAAATGGTCCAATACATTTGTCCAAAAACGAGCAAAATCAACCTGAAGAGAACACTTGTGCATAAAGCATTGTCGTTGTTCAATAACGAAGTTAAATTCGGAAACAGGGGAGAAAAAGGGTCACCAGAGGATGTTGTTTCTAGAATTTTTCAAGACAAGATCTCTGATATTTCAGCCGAAAAACCTTTTTGGTATCAAAAAATGTACTAGCTCTTTAAAACTTCCTTGGCTAGGCAATGTTTCAATCAGCACAGATTTAAAAATCGGTTGTAAAATGTTTCTCCGTCGTCAATCCCAGAATTGTTTTTACGAATAAGGAAACCTTTCCACCCATTCAAAGACTGGGTACGTACCAGACAAAAAACCCTTGTTTTTCATTTTTTTTCTATTGCTTATGATTGGCTAGTTTCGATTCATGTTTCTTACACGAAGGTTGCCAAATATTTATAATTTCCTTTCTGACGAATCATACTCTGACGAGTATCAGACCAAAACAGGTTGTTTTAGTGCAATGGCGCAAATTTTCAAGACCATAATCAGTTCATATTTCAAGTTGGAAATTTTGTATGTGAGTAATGATGTATAGAAGATACTAGTGGGTGAGTGGGCGAGTGGTTAGCTTACTTGCGCTCTGATCAGGAAGATTCAAATCCGCATCGCGGCACTTTTGGCAAGTGCCTGAAAACCATAAGCCACAGGTCAACAAAGCCATCTGTTGCAAGTTAGTTACGACGAAACTGTTTAGACGTCGTCGGATGGCTGAGCTACAACGTTACCACAAAACATCGTGGTTGAGATCATGGGTGTCCAGTCTGGTTCAGCCCATTGTTCACACTGGTTTCATCACTCATCTTCAAAAACTGCAAATTGGTTCTGAACGTGCTAAGGTGCATTATAAACCACAGGTTGGCTCTGTGGACAATGCTCCGACGAACGATTGTAAATGTCACTGGTTGCTAGCCAGGTTAATAGACAGGTATCCTCAATATCGAGTGGCTAGTCATTACTATTGAATATACTATCATGAACATCAAGACACAAAATATCTCGTAATTATGCATTTAACTTCAGAATGAGGAGCCATTTAAATTAAAAGTGGCAATTTGCGAGGTTCTGTTGGTTTCTATAATACATATACATTAGCGTCATCCTGTACAATAAATGTCTTTAAAATACAAGCGGCAAGAAATGCCCTAACCGACATTTATGTCTCAAAATTGAACAACTTTAATAATAAAGTAAATTGCAGGAGACGACAGACCTCAGATGATACAATAGGATAAAAGCTCAAGGATATGGCACACTTTAAGATACGCGTTCCAAAAATTGGCACAAAACCATCAGATGCCACTTTACATTGTACAGCAGTATTACTAACCACTATCTATTGCAACTAAAAAATACGGCACGTAAAATGGCAAATAAACAACCTACTTGGTCATGTTCAAATGACCATAAAGATTCTCATCACATTACACAACAGATCTTGAAACTCGAATATGTGGGTAGCTACTGCAGTTACTCCTGAATATCTGGCGAACTAATGGGGTAAAACTCCATTTAATTCACGTTGTAATTGCTTAATAATTCGCTTTTGAAAACTAAAAGTTTAAAAGTAAATAACGAATTAAGATTTGCAATTTCGAACAAGTCGTGTAGACACCGAATGGTTGGCGGTCAAGAAACATGAGCAAATACTATCTTTTCCGGAACGAAATGAGTACAGGAAGTTCCAATGTACTCAAGAAAAAAAGGGATTTAAGCATCGGAAGTAAAAAAAACCCCAGTACATTACTTGAGGATGAAGTAAAACACGATAGCAACGAATAAAATAAATTGAAATGTGACATTTTCATTTTTACCATATCCGACACAGCAACGCTGTCGACGTTTGCAATTTACGACCGTAAAACTATTAAATTTACAAAACAGACTGGTTTAAGTTTCCAACGTCCATCAACATTGTCCTTCATGTAGGGCCTAATCATTTAACACAGTCTATGAAACTTAATTTCGACCTCCTTCTTCCTGCTTAGGGAGACCACTACATTACTCTCGCCAATCTCTGTCACGCCTCCTCTGATTTTCAGTGCAGATTCAGAGACACTTGACCTGGTTTGTGCCTGCAAGATGCCACAGAGCTGATAAACATAGAGCAGGCCGAACAGGGTGATCATTTTACCGGTCAGAAAGTTCTCTTAAGATGTCGAATTCGTAATCACCCTATGATACCAATTGCCACTCGGGTGTGACCAGTACATCTTTATGTGAGAACTGACAACATCCACATTTTGAACGATCCAAAGCCACCGATATTTAGACATTGAGAAGGTTTTGTGTTGGCTTTTTTCCAGGCCATGCTTCTTTGGCATATTTTTTCTTCGGAGGTTCTTGTGGCATGTTTTCCTTCGCAGCAGTTGCGCTTTTTACTTCTAAAGTAACGTGAACTTTTTCTTTGATTAAATCTGGTGGTTCAACATCTGGCGCTGATGTGATTCTGAATTTAGCAGCACTTGTAGCCGCAGAGTGTGGATTGTCGTCAGTGTTGAGCACTGGGAGGTCTGAGTACAACTCATTGCTTGCTAACGCTTGTGTTCTACGGTTGACGTTGTCAAGATGGCCCATCGTTATTTGAGGTGCTATTTTTGCCTTCTAAAACATAAACCAGAGAATATCCGACATAAATTACACTAGCTAAGCACCTAGCGACGAATTAAGCTTTGGGTTACAGGAAAATTATCACTGACAATTTAATTACAAACAGAAACCAGGCACGTCAGGGAAACAAAGATTTAGCTAAACCAATTGGGATAAAGCACTATTTCACAGAAATAACATTATTTTAACGATGACCATTATGGTTACTGAAATTGTTACCATCCTTGTTAACTCTCAGGATGAATTATAAGGAAACCAAAAAACGCAGATAAAACACTGGGATAAAAGTTGTTGGTGTCTCAGACTGAAGATAAAAGCAGTAGTTTTCTATGAAAAAAACTGTAGCATGATATACCGCCTGGACTTTCTACTTACCGTTGGTTGGATGGCCATAGAGTACATAATAAACACAGCTACAGCTAAACTGCAACACTTTATGTACACTGTTGATAACTGCTGAGTAGCACACAGTAGTTATTGAAGATTGGGCCAGCCAACTATTTGTATGTAAGCAGGAATCAGATTTGTTCACGAAAACGCAGCATTCATCCTCAAAACAACAGCACAGTCATTAATACTTCGATTTCTCTGATTTACGAAACGAAAATCAACAACAGAACTCATGGAAAAGCTCTGAATGTAAGCCTAGCCTATTGTTAACCACGCAAGAGCACTGACAGAGGGACCTCCCCACTTACTACTTTTTGCTTAAAAAATTGTATTTTTCACAATATTTCTTTTTAATTACGGTATAAGGGGCAATAAGTCGAATAACAAAGACATCATAAATTTGAACAATCAAGCGACGGTACAGAGAAGAACAAATTGGCGAACTCAACAACATAGTCAAGATCAAAGGTAAGCTGAGATCGGCAAGTTTTCTATTCTGAAGAGTGTCAGACGAAAAAATCTTTTAAGTATGATTTTAGCGCAATGTCGCAAATTTTCAAGGCGACATCCTAAATTATTTCTTACCTTGTTAGGAATAAAAACTTCAGTTTGAACTAGATTTCTGAAACGTCCTACCGTAGGGTCGATATCCTCTGCAGATAGAAAAGAAAGGAAAAGATCCATCAACACCATGGCTCTTAAAATATAATAAGGAAAAATGACCACACAAAAACAAAAAAATGGCAGGGAAGAACAATATGAAGAGCAAACAGGAGTTTATAAAAATAACAAATTTGTAAAGGTAACACGGCTCAAAAAGGCTTCCAGATAATAAGACAAAGAAAGACAGGAAGACATTAACTACGAAAACAAGGAAAAGACGACATTGTTTAATTTAGGAGAATTGCTCTCATAAAAAGGAGTACTTTGATTCACACTTATTTCCTTCAGACTATATATATTGGTCTATTGGGCTGATCAACTTGGTTTTGTGGTCCTATAGAAATGAGTGCTCAAATGTATAGTCTCTCTTTAAAACAGGAATATACGTTATCCTAAATAGTTATAACACGCTTCCTTCCATAAACCCAAAAATTCATGAACAGCGAAAAATTGTGCTTGACCATATCTTGAAAATGTTAAACAGAAAATAGACAACTTACTCTAAGTCAACAGCCCTTGTAATTTCTCTGTCACCGAAAAATTATGAATCAGAGAATCGTGAAATGAGGCATCTCAGTAAGGATGCAGTAACGACTCTTGCACGATATTGAATGACATACAGAGCAATATACGTATCTTGGGTAAAACATTACCACAATAGGTGTATTTAGAGGAAGCCAAGGCGAATGGAACTTGCAACCATAAAGAATACACTGAAATAGTAACACACATAGTTGTGACGTATACACTTCACAAAATTGTAGTGCCGTGAGGCTGATATATAATATAAAGTAAATTAAATTGGTAACTTTACAGCTCTTTTGAAAAAGATATCAAACCATCAACGAATTTTCGACCTACAAGGCCTTAGTCATGCGACAGACATAGATCTATATAAACTAACCTGGGTTTATAATTTCTTCTCCATCTTTAAAACTGACATGAAACGTAGAGGATCTCCTTCGCTTTCTTAAGGTTCCTGCATTACTTTCTTCTAGTGCCATTGTTGCAAGTCTCTTATTATGCGCTGTATTAAATTCCGTCAAATCCTAGTGACATCAATTTCAATTACAGTATTATATTTCCAAAGTAATAACACAGAGACTAAGGCTGTTCACATCACTGTGTAATATTGACAAAGGTAAAAAGTGACTAGTTTGCAGTGGACACAATCTGTTCCGAAGAAGTTTTTGACAGCAATTTTTGACAAGAAAGACATCTATTTGCTTGATGTCTTATGGCCGAACAGTATACACTTTCCAGACCGTTGCTTAATAAGAGCATTTACAATATTACGTTAATCAACACTAAAGTGGGCCGTACAAAAATTTAAGCTGTTAATGGTTTTACGATAGTTAGTGTACGTAATACAAAAACAACCATTCGGGAATCAAAATGGAACGATTATACCTAATAGAACAAAAAATTTAATGAATGAAAATGGAATACGTTCATATTAAGAACTGCATAAACTAACGAATGTAGACACAGGCCAAAACACGAAATTTGTTCGAAATTATGGCCATCTTGACCTCCATCAGAGATCTAGTCTATGTCCTCTAGTGTTCCTAGACCATCAACGACTTTCATTAAAAAGATTCAATGTCAAGCAGAAGAAACAACAAATTGAATTCAGAAATTATAAATTATAAACTAAAGGCCACAACACTAGATTTATATGTAAGATAGTTATCAATAAAAAAATGCTTTCTGTAATACTATATACTTACATCAAGTTCAGTATCTGATTCTGGAAGCCCCAAAAGCCCATGGATACCAAGATCAGTCTCTGTGTTTTCTTTGTTGTTGACAATAATACCCGTGTTTTCAGTAGCCTGTGATAACGATGGCTTTTCTCTGAGAGTGTATGTCCTTGTCGAAGCACCAAACGAGACAGTAGCATCAACTTGAAGTTGAATTGGCCGTTTTGGATCAACTCGCATGGTGCCAATGAAAGTTCCATGTGCTAAAAATGTCAACATGAGTGGGAAACATTACTCTCACACAGACAAGAAAAGAATCTGTCAACTCATATCAACACAATCTATGGGAAGGTAGGGAGCAATTTGCAAGGTCGAAATCTCATACTGCAGTATCTTGGCAACATACTAGGGAAGGAAACAAAATTCAAAACAGCATGCCTTCCTGCTGTCATTAGATGGCATTTCATTTCAAAAAGAGGTACCTACCGTGTAACCCTTTTTGAAAAACTCATATTTTTCAACAAACGACAGAAAAAATACTTTTAATTTCTAAGCATCAAAATCCAAAACGAAATTCACACAAATTGCACAAAAAATGAAATTATCAACCGCCCAAAATTTCCTGTTTTACATGAAAGTGCGAAATAAAAACATGTACAATATTTCATCCTTTAGTTCTGAAAGTGTGAGCTATCAATATTTTCTACCAAAATTGACGAAATTCTCTTGTGTGATAATGCGCTTGCATTTCATACAACTAACACCATAATCAAGAGACTGGTAAATCGATTAAGTTTTACGGAAACTGTCACATTTCTACAGCAGACTGACACAATGCCACGTAACGCCTAAGAAACAAAATGAATCTATGGACACTATGTTAGAACTGTTGATTACTTCCATCAACTCTGACATAAAGCTGATAGGAAACCTTTTAATAATAAGCAAAATAAAAATTTGCCCTCTGGCATGATCACACAAGCCTATTAATGTTTTTTCTCCACCCACAGAAAAAAATTGCTATCTATCTTCAACATTTTATGAATCATTTATGTGTACCTAGTAGGTACTACCTACTAAATCGTTTTACTTTCATAAGGTAGTAAATCAACCTTGTCACTACTGCCCATGATAAAGAACAAGCCAAGGTATTGCTTTGGCATCTCAAAAAAGAGAAGAAAAAATCGACATTTATGTAGATGAACACAGTACAGACAGCTGAGTAATGTTTATTAAGGCTTGCAAAATAAATTTAGGTTGGTACTTACTACTTCCTAAGTCCATTAAAAACATTCTCTGTAAATGCCTGTGGAATATCAATGCTGCATGAACTCGTGAACAGGACGCATGGTCTATTGTAAAGTCAACTTGATCTTTGTTTCGACCAAATAGATAATAACTCTTCTCATCAATGATGAGTTTCTAAAAACAAAACAGAGAAGCATAATCTACATGGAATAGTACCATAAACCCACATATCTCTGGTGAAGTCAGTCTAGTTAATACCCCTCTGTGAGATAAAGTAAAAACAGACAATGATCAATGCTAGATCGATGACAATAACCTTACTTTTGTCTCTTGCCCAGCAACAAATGTCTTCAACACAAAATGATCAATAAAAGCATAACACCCTGACACAGAAATGAAATTACATAACTCAAAAATAACTCAAATTGTTGGATCACATTTACTGGGTTGTATCCTTCTTTGTGCTTATGCATTTCCAAAATAAAGAAAACATGTGTTACTACTGCAATTCCCTTCATATCACCTGTTATCAATTGCTGGCAAAAATTTTGACATTTTGTCATTATCTACTTCCATCTGCCCAGCTTATACCAACAGAAATTGCAAGACCAACAAGCTGGTTTGAGGTTAAGAGAAGGGTGTATCAACCAAATTTACACTCTTAGGCACTGCATAGAAAACGGACTATGTCACGGTCAGTAAACAGTTGTATAACTCATCAATTTTGCAGCTGCCTTTGGCAACATAGACCGGCTTTCAATGTGGAATGTTCTCAGGAAATGTGATGCCCCCTCCATAATCATCCACAACCTCAAGGACATGTATTATAGTGTATAACCCTTTGTTTAAAGTACGACAGGCATGTCACCAGCTTTCCCGATTACAACTGGTGTGAGGCATAGCTGTGTACTGTCTCCAATGTTGTTCAATCTCATTATTCACTGGATTTTATTGAAGTCAGTTCAGGCTCAGGTCAGAGTTTGCCCTAAGATCAGCATTGCTGACCTTTAATAAAAAGATGATGTAGCGATCTTCCAGTCCTTTCAAGCCCTTTTAGATCATATCACAGAAATGCTGGAAGGCTGGAGTTACATATGAAACCATCTAAAATGAACGTGATTCATTTTTACCTCCCAAATCCTCCTGCTCTAACTGTCAAAAGAAGCCACCACATGTCTGCATCTGATGATATCAACGTGCAAATTGCAAAGGAAGCCCATACTTTTGGCCAACTGCAAAAACGTGTCTTCAGTAGATTTGATTTAACAATCTAAAGAAGAAAATCTACAACGCGGCTCTACATCAGTGCTACTGTACCCCTCAGATGCATGGGCATTGCCAAAAGCTGATACACTCAAGCTTAAGATTTTACCAAATGTCCTGTTTATGATGGATTCTTGGCATTAGATTGCTCCAGCAGTAAAGAAATGCCATGATATGAGGACGTTGCTGCAATCAACGGATAATGGAAACAGCTAAAAGCAAACAATGGCTATGCTGGTTGGGACATGTGGCAAGGATGAACCCAAACAAACTCTGCCAATCAAGATTGGTGAACAAGAAGCCAAATGGGTGGCATTGTGACAGAAATGTTGCCATTATACTTGGGACATGCTCATCGATGAAGGAAAGCCTGAAGAAAAACCTAAAGCTCTGTAAATTGTACCAAACTGTACCACCGTACCAAACTGTACCAAATTGTACCACAGTTCAACATTACTACAAAAAAATCCAATAAGGCATATCCAATAAAGTAAAGCAATTACATTTGACTCTTACCTCTACCAATTTGTCACCCTTCATGACATCTAAATGCAGACCTGGTGGTGGTTTTCCTGCCCTATAAGACATAGATGATTACAAACAAGTAAAATGTTTTTCTTACAATATGACACAGAACAAGGACCCTTTTCAGGGAGAAACCTAAAATAAGCCACATCCCTACAAAGCCCTTTCATAAAAGAAGATAAAGAAAATCAAAGAAAAAAGTATAGTTTGTCATGTGTAAATAAAGATTACGAATTGGAAAAATTGGAATTTCATCGTCAATCTTCTTCAACTTCATTTTATTAAACTTAGAACTGTACCATTGCTTAATGCTAAGTCCAGGATGAGAATGAAGGAGAGCTGGGAGAGGAACAGGTGTAATAAGCAATACAAGAGCCAGGCGGACAGGATATTACACAAGTATTCTCAACAAGCTTTTAATCTGTTTGCATAAACATAAGAATTGATGCAGACAATAGCTCTTGCCTTAGCAAACACTTTTCCACAAATTAAATCTGTTTACAACTAAAAGCTAACCGTAGTTAAACAATAATGTTGAACTACAACAATTGTTCTATTATTAGAATGTATGGAAACCAGGCTTAACTTAAAGATAAGTAAGGTCTTGGTCAAGGAACAAACCATGATAACTATTTTTGCCGATATGCTGGCAGCAGTCAGCTAAAGAAATGGGAGGTTATCAAGCTATCATTTTTAAAGCCTCATTCATTAAAAGTAGTATATACAGTCTGTCCAAAATGTAAACAGGGTAAATATTAAGTGTAGCTTCTAGCTAAAGCAAAAACTGGGGGTGAAAGCAAAAGCTGGATGTCAAAGAGGACAGAGGAAAGTCAGTTTGTTTGCAGTGTTATGTGAAATTGTATATTTGCAGATGAAAAATCTATATCTTATAACACAAGGTTGTGTTGAGCAAAATTTTTAGGTTTGCACCATCATAGCTAGCATGGATTTTTTGCAATGTTTTGTTCATGATAAATTAGCTGCTTAAATAAGAATAATGTCTAAATGTATTGTTAGATATCCCCAATTTATTTCTAAATGTAGATTATATCATGCAAAATGTTGATAAGAGTAAAACCAGGAATTGAATCAACCCATTTACCTTGAAATACCTGGTGCTGTTTTCACATCAGCAGAAAAAATTAAAATAATAAACTCAATTAATTGAACCAGGCCTTTTCATGCATTTATTTTGTAATTACTGTGACACATATGGGAATGGCATGCGATCACACATGTCAAAGTTTCATTTCTCCACTTAATTGAAATTAACTACACTTAATTGAAATTAACTGTGGTGAAAACATTGTTTCCAATGTTTATGTTTTCAAATAACGAGAAAATCACGATTTGTTGAAAATTGTTGCCTTCATGTCTTTTTGAGTTTAACATAAAATTTCATCATTTATAATAGGCATTCAGTGCAGCAAATTTCAAAATTGTCGACTGTATTAAAATTAAATTTCAAGTTCTTATGTAGATCCACCTTAATCACCCCCACTTTTTGCATAAAAAAGGGCTATGTGCCGCCATACACCACTGCATACCACCTCATGCCAAGTTGGCTTCACAAGTGCAATAGCACTCCTGCCATAATCTTCCCTCCAAGACATATATTGAGCTAAACAATAACTGAATTCCACATCGCTCACACATAGTTTTGATCTTCTCACTGATGTACTAGGATCCCCAGTCAGCAATGACAGTTGTTGTAAGTCCATACTCAGCAAGTATGCTGTTAAAGATATTACACACAGTATCTACTATTATGCCATTCAGTAGTCTGATAACTGGTTATCAAGAATACTAGTCCAACACCATAAGATACTTGCGACATATGGCATGATGTGGATGGTAACTCTGGCTGCATAATTGGTAGTTTTGCACTATTGGGCTGGTATGTGTTACAAACAGAACAGTCCTTGATCATATGCTGCATTATAGCCAAAATATTGACCCCCTAACCAGTAAAACTGTTTTATTTTCACACTGATGACCGCAGTGAAGTGCATTTAATACCTCACTTCTCAGTGCTGATGGTATAATTATGTGATCACACTTTAAGCAGTCCCTCTTCAATCACAAGATCGCAATGAAACGTCCAATAGTCCCATATCTCCAGGGGACACCTGTATTCTGGCCATCACTTATGGATAATGTCCTTAAGAATATTTAAGGCTTCCTCCTTCAGTGTTTTTGTCCATGACTGTGTCTAGTCTCACTGGACATGATAAATGTGCATAATCTAGAGGGGTATCAGTTGTTAGAATAGAGTTGAAACATACTCATGAAAGGGCATCAGCCACAGGTATCTTCCTTTTTTCCTTGTAGCACACACTGACATAAAATTTGAGACACCTTAAGAGAAACCTATGTAACCTGGTTGGTGCTGTGTTTCTATTTTTTTGAATATTTGTTCAATATTTGTTCAAGAGGGGCATGGTCGGTCTCTACAATGACATGCTGACCAACCAAGTAGTATTCAAACTTTCCCAAGCCAAACATGATTCCTAGACACTCATGCTCCATATTAGAGTAGTGGGATTCAGCAGGAGTTAAGGCTTGTGATGCCATACCCACAATATGTTTCTCTCCTGAAGCATATATTTGCCTCAGCCATGCACCAACACCACGTTCAGTGCATCTGTCTGCAATATTGTACTGGCAACAGGATTAGAATCATGATATGAACACAAACGTCAAGATGGTGACAGTAACAAAAATGTGTGATATAAGAATAATGAACTCAATATGGCTCAGCTTTCGAGTTAACAACTTCAAATATTACATTGTCATATCATTAAGTTCTAGAACACATGTTTCTATCAAAGTGGAACCGAACCATAAAAAGAGGCTGCATAAAAGGAAGCTGCTATAGTTATGATAGCAAAATAGTAAATTGTTACCAAGTGAGTCACATTTATCAGCCAAAAAGTTTAATTTGCGTTGAATGAGCCATTCATAAAAATTCAATTGCTTTTTCAAAGGTTTTACCTATAAACAGTGTTCTGTACTGTCAGCATTAAGCCATAAAAGTAATTAAGTGTACACACTGTCATAAAAGAGGCTAACAGGATTAAATCAAATTCGTTCCAAATGTTGTATCAAAGTTAGAGCAAATGTGTTCTAATATTTTCAAATTGTATATTAAAAGTTCTGGAGTTAATGGAAAGTTAAACATGTATTAATCTTCTCCAATCATTTGTTGACCAGTACCAGGCTTCTGTCTAGCTAAATTGTTTAAAAACCTAAATTTTGTTAATATGACAATACAACAACCCACACTATAGTTAAAGAAGTGATATCAGTCTTTATTGCAAAAGTCAGCACTTAAAAGGGTTGCATTGCTTTAAGAGAGTTCTATTGCTACTGTTGTTTAGCAAAGGATGAAGTGACAATCAACAAATATCTTGTGCATGGTATCAATCTCCGTTATATCTTTAACACTGTAGTCCACAAAATACAGGCAGGCTTAATAAACTTACTTAATGACGAGTAAAGAATATAAGTGAGCTAGATGGAGAACTTCAACAACTAGGCTGTGATATACAAATTCTAGTAGTATATTCTCTAAAAAAACTCTTTACAGCTTGAGATATTTCTCTCAGCCTATATTCCATCAAAGCTTAATTACATTCATCTTAAACCACAGGAATCAAATTCCCGGAAAGCAACTAATTATATAGGTTTGAGAAGTCCATCTAGAAGCCAGTAGAACTTGCCAGAACAGTAAAGAATACCATAGCACATAGTAGAACATTCTAGAAGCTTTTAGAACAAAATAGAACCGAATGGAACTTTCTGGAAGCCACATGTAAATATTGCATTAGCATTTTTCCTGCAGCACAGGAAAAATTTCTAGGAAGTTCTGTATATACATAACACTTTCTTGAAGGTTCTATATCCACAACAACCTGTCAGATTTAATAAGGGAAATTACCCCTCTATTTGATGACATGGAATGCCTCTTCTTCCATGGGTAATCATTCCTTTCTCACATATTGTTAGTGGTATCATTTATCTGCCTTTTAGCCCCAAAGGCACATTCTGCTCCCCAGAACACACCCTAGTTCCATTTGTCATCAGGAAATCAAACTGTACCTCTTGCAACACTGACATTGGCAGCTTCCGTGTTTGGGGTGGGCAAGGACAGTCAGATTATGTCTGCTTACAGAATTGTTGCCATGGAAGGTCAATGCCTTAGAAAGGGGGTGCTATTTTAACACAGGATGACTTCCAGTTCAACAGAGTTGAAGCTAGAGATGATGGATGTACAACCTGTCACCATACAATACACCATGCAGCTTCCTTGAGGAATTCTGTAGTAAAAGGAACATGCAAGCCATCTTCTGAACCTGATAAGCAAGATCTTATCTATCACCTGCCCTTGATGGTCAAGATGCGTGTTTCCTTGAGCTGATGATCTTCTTATAGAAATAGCAAACTGAGTTCAGTGTACGTTGTAAGTAAATTTGTAGGGTATATATTGATCACCAATATTAGCTTTTGAGTAGCACAATGCCTAAACTATAATTAAGGCCAAGTGTAAAGTGAAAATACGTGCTGAGCATAATGGATTGATTTTGGCTGATGCAACCTACAGTTAGTCTTACATCCAGGTTCCTTTACTATGTAGAATTGTGTTGTTGTTTTTGGTTAGCTTTGTAGTGAGTTGTTGATAATAGTTACCATTCCGATTAACATACAAATCGTTGTCAACTAAATTAATACTGTTGACAGATAAGTTGTCATAAGCTTCAATCACTGTAGCAGCATTTCCTGGTGTTCATCTCCCGTGCCCTAACCAGGTCGAAGACCTTGGTCACATGATCTTAATAGACCCTTTAAGTATAGCCTTTATTAATTTCAATTTTATTAAGTGAACTTGGTTAGTTAATATGATTATTCTACTAATAGTAAATGTATATCTATCTTTAATTAAACGTCTTCGTATTAGCTGGACCATCTATTTGTTTGTTGACCTGTTACTACCAGTGTTTAGTCAGTAGGAGATTGGTTTTGTGTATCTCATACAATCTGGCTCCGCGAAGATTTAACAACTTGGTAGAATGATAACAAGGTCAGAGTAGCCTATGGCATATCTGGTTGACAGGAACTCAAACTCAACAATTAGTGCCCAAATCATTAGATTAGGCTAAATCACATTTCTTGGCCTTGTCGAACTGATATTAATTGCAGAATAGTAAGTATCTATCACCAAAGCAGAGAAAAAGACATAGTGTGACTCAGTGGGGAAATCTAAGACTCATAGTTCTGCCTAAAAAATGACATTGAACAGGAACATACCATCTTACAGACCCACTGTTATCATTAAGACTCCTGGCTATTAAATATTCTAAAGTTTTCTTCAACTTTTTGTTGTAATTTTTCCAGGTGGTATCACTTTGGACAACTAAATAAGAAAGCTCTTTTTCTTATATATTTAAGTCAAGTAAAAGTACATTTTTGTGGAAAAGGTCAAGTGGGAAACAAGTTTTGTAGGATGGCATACAATATTGATTTTGTGATGTCACACATGCTGCTTCAGTATCGTTATACCTAAGTATACCTACCATGAAACTAGGAACATAAGACAAAAAAATCATGAAAGGAGGGCCATAACATACTTGGCAACTATTCAGTTTACCTTGAGTAATCATGAAGACAAAGTGATCCTCTAATATTCAGTACTTACCAATTAACAACCTAAGGTACACCCCAAAATAACTGTATGCTTCCATGGCTAATGACCCATCAATGATGGATTGTTGCATAATTAATCTCTTGTTCACTCAATTCACAACTCATCAACTCATGAACTTGATACATCCTGGCGCATCTGTGCATTGTTTGTTTAATATTGTATCAAAATTTTAGTAACTGCATCATTCTTCGTTTCATCTGAGAAAGGAACTTTGTGTTTTATTAGTTTGATTCTGACTGCTATTATTTACCATTTTACTGTTTATTTGGAATTGCCTTGATTAAAAATGTTTGTTCTTGAACTATGTATTGTTGCTTATTGGATATTAGCATGGAAACTATGTATTGCAGTTCTATTTTCGCCAATCTATCATCACTTAGTCAAAGTTATTGATCTTAGATTTGTCTGTTGACATAGTCTGAGCTTTATAATCACAACATGGATAAGATTTAAAGTAAAAAAAATAAGCAAGTAGGTAAGTAACATGTAAAGGTACTTAAAAATACTGTAATACAATGTTAAGATTTTTCTTGAAGTTTGGGAAAGAACATAACACAAAGCTTAGTGATAATTTACTTTGAAAAACAAACTTAACAATGACATGTATGCACAGTGCAGAAAAAAATCATACACAGCATCATAATAGCACCTTAAAATAAACATTACATTTATATGAAATCACAGTCATCTCATTTGTTATTACACTCGACAACGTGCTCCTTGATTTTAGATGGATCAGTCCATGTCAAAAAGTCCTCCATATTTTATGTTACCAGATAAGCAGGATCAGTCATTATTTCAGGGCCTATTCTGACATAACCCTTGTTAATGTATTTCATAGCAGTCTCTAATTGTTATACCATCTTTAATCATACCATAACTACAGGTAACTGTCTACAATCTTCTGTTTCAGCAGGATTACTTTTGTTCCTGGTCAATCCTATTTCATGAAGCTTTTCCAACGACTGCATGGTAGCTTCTGCATAGAATGAGTTACTTGCATAAAGTTTTTTATATTTTGCTACCAACTGATTTAATAAGGTCATATACTTTGTTGTATTTAACAGTAACTCGAGCAGTCACTTGCAGATTAAATGGGGTTGCTGACTGGGTTGAAACATGTGTGGCCAGTATTCAGCCCCCTCCCCACAAAAAAAAATTTGCACTCAAAATATTGTATTTAAAATTCTCATTCTCACACAGGCTAAATAAGAGACTGGCCATCACCAGTGCAAAGTGCAGGGAATAATTAGACATTGTACTTATTGATTCAAAACTATTTTAAAAGTCTCATCTCCTTCCCGCAAATAATTTAGGCTAGTTAATGCCCACGCTATTGCTTACTTTTTACTTGCTGGTGGGGTCCTTAAGTTTATTTCTCTAAAGAATTGATTCACGAGTTAATTTCAAACCCCTGACGTCGACCTCCAAAAGGGCAAAGTGATATATAAGGTGGTATATGAGGATCTCTTTCCTTTCTTGCTTACTTAACGTAGTCTGATTAATTGCCAATTACGTCATTGCTCTCCTTTCGGGATTTTTCGCCATATATTAATTGATCCTAGTATCATGCTTGGGGCACCAATACTACTAGATTGCATGCACACTACCAGAACGTCCCCTACACGCTATATGACAGTGCGAATTACGTTTTCTTACATTGTCATGCATCATATCAATGACATCCACAACGTATGAAACCCAAGGGACAGATACAGAGGGTTCCAAATAAATCTCGGTCCTACAAACTAACACTTTCAAACATGGATAGCCCTACCAGACGAAACACTAATCATGAACGATGTTGAGTAAACAAACAGGGCTAGCGGAGAAAACAACAATCAAAAGTCAAGCATTCTACACGATTACCACACAATCTACATACCAATTAGGTACATCAAAGTTGTATGGTACGATGGGCTTTGGAGGCTCTTTTTCTTTTGAAGACGATGACCGCCTGTTTTCCACCCTTCTCTCCGCCATTTTGGTCGTGTCCTCAATTTCGGAGGGAGATTGGTAACCATGTTCTATGACAAAATGCGGGAAATTTGACCAACATGATGGTATCAATGGAGTAGAGCAAAAGTAAGAAAAATAGAAAATTAGGTAAGCAGCTTCCACATGTCGCATAGCCATGCGCTACAGTAACACACACAGAGCATTTTTACAGCGTATGGTTGCACTTCGATGTGTCAAAGAGGAGGAAGCCAAGTGCATATTCAATGAGTGTATATCACTTGATTCAGGTGAGGAGTCTATTAGTATACAGGACAAGAAATGGGTCAGTCAGCCGGATTTATCCGGTTCACCTGGAATTGCAGTTATGCGCACGTGCTATACTAACCTTTAGCCCATGTATTTACAGTTTGGTAAAACAGATGGACTCCCTAGAGAAAAGTGACCTTCTTATGAATATATGGCAAGATCCATTTACATTTTCAACTATGCCATTCTGTATGCCATTATATTTTTACGTGCGCCAAGGAGGTTATGTTTTAGCCAATGTCGGTTTGTCTGTTTACTTCTTAACAATATAACTCAAAAATTTATGGACTCAAAAATTATGAATTTTTGACAAAATTTTCAGGATACTTCACAAACGGGCTAATCTAGAACTGACTAAATTTTGGGGTGATTCTGGATTCCTTATCACTTTTTAGGTAATGAAACCTTTTTAGTGCTAGTAAGGAAGTATTTGTGGGGATAACCCAGCTACCATATTTGGTTATGATATCTTCATGGACACTCTTCGAGTGCTTCTAGTAGGTATACTGAATAAAAAACCCAGAATTAAATGGATTCTAGTAAGACCACTATCGTCTGAAACGTCATGAAATGACCTTTCCAATGACATCAGGTGATAAATAGTAACAAGTGATAAATAGTAACAGCACTTATATCAACTAACAGCCTAGCAGCGCAGTCGACTTATGTTTGAAAAGAAAGGAAAGTGAAAGCTATCTCGTGACCGGTTTGACTGTACGTTGGATAAAATATCTTAAAATTGTCATAAGTTCTGTCATATTAGCTCAATTTTAAAAATTTAGATATCAATAGAAAGGTTATTTGTAAAAAGTGAAATAAGGAGAAGTAAATCTTGTTTAAATTACAATATTAAATGAATTTCATAAATATTTATATATCATTTTATGTCCATTTTCGTGCTTTCCTAGCACAATAGGGTTGGTGGCAGCACAGTAAAGAACACTTTTGGTAATCAGAAGTTAATGAAATTTTATCGCTTTGTAGTTGAAATGATATATTAACATCATACCTACTTTTCATCAAATTCTTTTCATCCAATCTCTATTTTTAGGCTGCCAAAATCAACAATAATTTACAAGTTAACATGCCAAACAAAATTTGCCAGGACAATGAATAGATTTAAAATGAGGCAGAAGTAAAGGGTTTCCTTTACGTTACACTAAAAGATTTTTCAAAAATGTCCAATTGGAAGGCAAGATTTTTTATGATGGTCCAAAACATGCTCCTGGCAATTTGTTAAGCATGCATGGAAATGACAGCCAAGCTCATAGGATAGTAAAAGTAACAGTTTTTCTTGGTAGTCTTGAGGAGACCAAAGTATATGACCATTGGGGAGTTCGTGTCTGTGCAGATGTGTCCCTACCTATAAAATATATGAGTATTTGCTTATTCATAATGCAAGCTCATTTACTGACAGACGAACCACGAAAAACATGGCATCAAAGAATTGTTATTTATAGAATGATCATTTTCCTTGGAGAGAGTTACCAGAAGGAAACCTAACATACATAAGTTTGTGTAAGAGAGTAGTTTCAGTTTTAACAGTGAATTATTCTCAGGGAGATTCCAGAAGTTGCAATATCTATGCTAAATACTGTTTGTTGCATATGGCATGTAAATAACTGTTGTAGAACCATATAATTGCAGCATAACTGGTTATGGTTTTTTTTCGTTTGGTCTCAGGAGCTGATACACAAAGTGATTTTGCATCATTCATTGATACAATAAATCGTAACTTGAGGTCTCTCTTTCTGGAGGTTCGCAGTGGAAGATCTGAGGATGATGGTGCTATATATTTTGCACTTGTAAGTACCAGTATGTTTTATATAATGTAGTATGAGTTTGTGTAACAGAAAACACATAGCACATTGCCAAACTAGGGCTGTAGCATAGTTCAATTATTTGATTCATTTGGAGGACAACACCAAATCTCCTTGACTTCACCTGCAGCCTAACTGCTGACTCCTAGGATGTAGGTAATATTGATTATTTTGAATATTCTAATTATATTGACAGAGAATACACTCTCGTAGAATTTATCTGCTTCTAAATTAGGAAGTTAAATATTTTATTTTTATTGTGGTTTTACAAAGACAAAATGCTCTACACATTGAAGTATGAAATAATTTGTCATTTTGGAAAAGTAAGGCTACTTTCTTAATTCTGGTAAAGATTTTGAAATTATGATTAAATGTTAAATTGAAAATTGCAGAAGTGACAAACTTATGAGATAGGTACTAGCAGTTCACTGAGGTACTATGAATTATGAATTCACTGAGTCCAGATTTTTCTAAAAACTGTAGGTTAATTTAGACTAAAAATGGAAAAGTTCTCAATGTCAGCTAGAGTTTGTTCCTTCTTTCCTTTGACTCAAGGTTACAAGGTGATGCAGTAAAATTAACCGTCTTAACAATTTGTTCCTTAGTCTACCTTAATGTTCTTTAGCAGAGTTTGAGTTTCTTCTTCTTGTCTAATCCTCAACGATCATCACAATAATAAATTTTCACTATTTAATCCCCAATACTTCAATTTGAAACCTAAAATTTCCATGTGTTTCATGTGGAGTATCATAGAAACTTTAAATTTATAGAAGAAATGGCATGCTCCATGTTTTGCTTTATGGATAATAAACATCAAGTTCTGCTGGTCTGTATTTGGTCAGATTTGTGATTCTTGCTATGTGAGAACAGGGATATATTTTGTAGCAAGTTTTGTTTTGTGTGTTTTACATTAATAGTTTGGCCATGTCTGTGTATGTTTGTATTGTGCAATTATTACAGGTGTAACGTCAAGCTAGTGTAATCTATTTTAATGTTTAGTATTCTGATCACATAGAATCTTGTAAATTCTTATAAAGTGGTATAACGTTCATTATTATAACATAACTCGATCGATATTGTCTCTCAGACCACTTCCCTTAGGTTTTGATGATTGTAATAAAATATGAAAGAACCACTGGATTTTTTGCTTTCTCACGCTTTTTGATAGGTACAGAGTAAGTGTTGTCAAATTTATTTGAATTGACCTACATAGCTTCAAACAAGTATTGTTGATGTAGTTGAATAAAATTGAAAATTATGCTTGGCTTGATGAGAGTCATAGCCTACTATTAATTACATTGAATGTTTGTTTAGCCAACTAAAATTGCTGACTCAATTTTTATTTCTTGGGCGCTTGTTGCAGTAAAGCAGATTTCCATAAAAGGTCAAAATCACAGGAACCAAAACATAAGTGCTAGATATAATAAGAGCATTTGCACTTTAACTTTAGAAATCAAGACATGCTCTTCATCTGCTGTCTTTATCTTGTAGGGTTACTGTCAATTGTTGTAACTATATTAAAATTTTAGTAGGTCCAACAAGATCTCGAAATATAGATGTAACAAAACTTGAAACAAAACAAAGAATGGCATAATGGTAACTATGAACAAATATGAAAAATATTTCTGCGTACATGATTCAGCCCATAAATTAATATTTATGTAGGAAAATGTTTGTTGCTTTAATCACTCATGCTTTGATGCATAATGTGAGATGTGTGGATCCTACACTGTATAACAAATTGAGAGTTCTGCATGGGTGATTATGTATATGTCTTTTACAGTTTGTTACAAAATTTGAATCCTTGGTTTCATTGTTTGTTCTGTAATTTCCATCTTGTTTGACAATACTTGTGATTATAAGTTTACAAAGGAAAATATTTGTATTTCTCATTCTTTCAGGTTAACAGAAGTGAAGACGAGCATTCAAAACTTGCTTCTGAATACCCAAGCAATGAAATTGCCTTTATAAAGAAGACGGTATGTATTTTTATGCTCTACTTGCAAGACAAAGTGTACTTCTCATATGCATTTTAACATTTACTTTGTCAAAGTTTTAGCACAGAAAGTCATTTGTAACAAAAATGTTGGAATTGGAGGCCTATTTTTCATGAATCGTGTGCAAATCTCTTACTTGTTCACAGCTGGAATGGAACTACTCTTATCTTTTGCCATGTCCAGTGGTTAAGAACATTCTCTCAATCAAGAGATTTTCAAATATCTTTGTTCGCATAAAGAAGCATGAAGTCACTAGCTCAAGATGAATTCAACAAATTGCGAGCATAGGACAGGACTTGATTCATTGCACTGAAGCTTCTTTATGCAGTGGCAGTGCCTATTGGGGTTTTTTTATATTTGTAAAACTCTACTTACGTTTTGGTAGAATTGAAAATTGATCAGTTTTCCAGGTTCAATACTTTAGCCTGCTCAAATTCAGGCTTGAGTATCTATCTGTCAATCACAGTGTATTGGTCAAATTTCTTTACAAGAGGCAAACTGGTCTTATCAAGGTATGTTCCCTTCTAAAGAATTCATTGCTGCCAGTACTCCCAAGGTTGTATCACTAGAAGTGTCTGTCCAGGTCCTTTGAGATAAGTGGAACAGCTGCATTTTTTAGGTCTCACAGTGTTGGGGTTTTTTTGTGCATCACTTGATTTGGTGAATTTCCTGTGTAGTGCAGTGGGTCTTCATAAGTGAGAGAGATGCCAATTTAATGATGGAAGTCTGTGGCTGTTTCCAATGTTTCCTTTTTTACAGCTCTTTCAGCAGCTTCTAACAACAACCATTTCTTTGGATATGGTAATCCATGTGATATCTGCCTCTTGCATTGCCTTGCTTAGACCCTTTAGAACTGCAAGTATGCAATATAGCAAGCACAGGGAAATGAGGAACTTTGCTGAAAGATGTTTGTGGTACACATCAGCTGCTAGGCCTGACTGATTGGAATTGATATCTGCAATCTATTTCAAAGCTTGAAAAAATTGCTCTTAGCCTGGCAATTATAGTGTTGACTTCTTTGTACTTGCATGTGCATTTTGCCTTCATTAGTGATGCAGCTGTCCATAGTGGTTCATTTGGATACAGCATGTTCTGAATTTCTCTAGAAATCACCCTGTTTTTTGCAACATTAGAAAGTTTTTGAATTGTTTTGTAGGCATTGATTACTGTTTTTGCTTCCTTGATTTTTATAAAGCAACAATCACATGCAATCGATGAGCAGCACAATTAGCATAAATTACCCAAAGAAAACCTTACTTTAACTTTGCAGCCACACCTTCAGTACAGCTAAAAATAGATTGTATTGCTTTGTCTATTTGTTACATAAGAATTGGCTGTTAAAATATAAAATGAAATTTGGCAACCATCATTTGTTGGCATTAATGAACTTCTGCTCCCTAAGAAATTCAATGCCAAAATCCATCAGACATGTAGAAACGTTTGGCATTGAAATCATCATCATCATCTTCGTTTTATGTCCTTTTTCGTCATTGCGATTGGATGGATGATGAACCTTTGCCACTTATGTGTGTCGTCTGCTGCATCTTTCTCTATTCCCAACCCTTCCAGGTCTTTAACAATGCAATTCAGCCAACTTTTCCTTGGTCTTCCTACTGGTCCTTTCCCCAACTTCCATCGCCATAGCTCTTCTTATGGTGCTCTCCACCTCAGCTCTTTTCACATGACCAAACCATCTTAATCTGTTCTTCTGGAGCCTTTTCCCTATGCCTTCCATATTGCATTTCCTTAAAACCTCCTAACTTGTCACTTGGTCCTGCCATCTTATTCCGGCCATGTATCTTAACATCTTACTGTCTGCCATCCTGATTAGCTCCTCGAGTCTGTCTATCAGAGGCCATGTCTCCGAGCCATACATCAGAACAGGCCTGATGCAAGCTTCGTATACTTTAGCTTGGTGTATCAGGGGCACTCCACGGTTTACCAGGAGGCTGGATATCTCCTTCCACCTTAGCCAGGTTGCTGTGATCCTTCCTCTAACTGCCACCCCAACTCCCCCTTCACAATCCAGCTCATCTCCAAGGTATTTGAAAGTGTCCACCTCATCTAAACTACCCTTCTCCAGCTCTATACTGTCATCTTCACTATCCTGGCCACCTGTGTTTCCTCTGCATCTCGGAGAGATGAAATCCCTCACTACAGTCAGCCTTTGTAGTCTAGAGCATCTTTTGTGGCACTGCTTGTTACATGAACTGCAGAAAATTGAGTTTGCCCCTACTCCTCTACCACAACAACTACAGGGATATCTCCCACTTGTTGCCACATGCTGGTTCTTCTTTCCAGTTACCATCACTTTGGTCTTCTCAATATTAACTTTCAAACCTCTTCTATTCATGCCATTTCTCCACCTCACCAACATCTCTCTAACTTCCTCCGTCGTCTCTCCTGTCAGCACCAAATAATCAGCATAAAGCAGCTCAAATAACCCTTCTCCTCGGTACTCCTTTATGGCTTCTTCCATTACAGTAATAAACAATAGAGGGCTGAGCGCTGAAACTTGCTGTACTCCCACCCCTATCTTGAACTTCTCAGACCTTCCTGCAACAGTTTTCACTCTTGATGTGGTTCCTGCATACAGTAGCATCACCATTCTGACCAACTTCTTGGGTACTCTTTGCCTTCTCAGAGCCCAATCTATCACTTCTCTGGGTACACGGTCGAAGGCCTTCTCTAGGTCAACAAATACATGGTAAAGCTTCTTTTTCTTATCCCTGTACTTTTGAAAAGGGCTTAATTTCTAATAAAATCAAAAAAGAGTGTAAATTAACATTTTGAGTGATGAAATTTTTTTGTATTATTGCACTGATTGTCTCCCATCATTTTTAAGTGATTTGGCACATGATTATTGTGGCACCTCCAATCGACCTTTCGGACTTTTGCATGCACAGAGAACATTTTCAGGCAATAAAATCTTCAAAATGTAATAAATACATTTTTATCACAAAGCCTGATAAAGGATCTGGGGTCTTAAATCTTAATAAAAATGACTGTGTCAATAAGATATTTGATCTATTAAATGACCAAGAAAAACCATGACAATACTACAAAAATTAAAGCTAAATTACAATGTAAGTTTTTAGAGATTTTAAACAAAAATGGGTTATCGCCTTGAAAATTTGCGACATTGCGCTAAAATCATACTTAAAAGCTTTTTTCGTCTGACACTCCTCAGAGTA
>JANTCA010021955.1:0-23616 GCA_024741275.1 Chironex yamaguchii
TGACACTCCTCAGAGTATGAAACGTCAGAAAGGAAAGTATATGTATATGGCAACCTATTTATACGAAACATGTATCAGAACTAGCCAATCGCACATTTTCAAGGCGATTTTAAGTTTTGTACCACAAAAAGATTATTCAAGTAATAATATTCACAATCAATGACCGAGCTCTTAAAACGAAAATGTAAGCAAAATTATTGCTTTGTTGAAGAGATGACTCGAAATGTATGTACATAGTCAAAAAGACCTGTTTAACAGAAGCATTGCTCAAAGTACGTCAACAGATAACAGACGGAGCCTAGCAACAATGAAATTAAAGTCCGACTACAAGTACGACTTCAAACATTTTCCTTTTGAAGGTAGGGGAAATACCGGAGACTTAGAATATATTTACTTCTCTCAATACTCTTTTTAAGATTGTTTAATCATCTGCTGGTGACGACAGTCTTCGAAAGTTGTTAATTAACATTCTTTTCATCCGTTACAATGTAGAATATCATGTTTATTTGACTTTGGATCAGTTATCCACAGGGTTCCGAGGTTATTTTTTGGGAATCATTTCTCTTCTAGACAAAATTCTAAAAACGGCAGTTAGGTTGAACTTATCTTCCACTGTTCTTAACAAGCCTGAGCTTCTGGAATCGAGGCTTCGTTTATTAACCCAAACGAAATTTCCTGCCAGAAACTAACGAGCCATTTCTGCGACTTTTCCATCAACTTTGTCCCAAATATGCTGCCTCGATTTGAATATCCAGTAACAAGTTGTCATGACAGTTAAGGAATAAATGATAGGTCTTGTGTAGTACAGATGTAGTCCTGCTACCTGACACCTTGCTCAAGATTCTACATTTGGTTGGAAAAGTCAGATGATGCGGGAAACTCTTTCGAATTGTAATCTTTGTTTTTCCTGTCTCTGGTACTACTGTTAACTACTACAGAGTAACAGAAATCACAAAGATCTGCGGCTCAAATTCAAAGCGAATGGACAAACCACTCAGTAATTAGAGAAGGTAAGTGGATTTTGCATTTGATTAGTCCACTCAAGGTGTATAATGACCAAGAGAGCTTTTCTTTGATTGTATTAACATAAATGTTAACCGTATATTGAAATTATACCGTAAGAGGTACGAACATCGGCTTTAAAGAAGATTCACAAATCTTTTCTTTTACTGATTTGTGTTGTACTTCAAGCCATATTTCAGTCGCAGTTTGAAAACTCGGAATTCCCAGTGTGTTTTGTTAGTCGTCCGAGTGAGACCCGGAGAAGGCTTGCCATAGTTCATCACCGTAATGGCTAGTTACGAACTTGACTCTTTACTTGAACAGCAAATGGGAAACATTCCTGATTTCACGTAAGTATTTTGATCAAATTCAACTTTGATGACTTTCAAAGCTATTATTTAGTCCCGAAAGAAGATGAGAGAGCATAGTTTGAACTGAAACCTGACACAGAATTTGCGAAAACTGATGCAGAAACCAAACACTGTAACTGGGCTCCAAAACGTGGATCATATTTAACAAGAAAGCTGATACGAGATTTCCAACATGTAATTTTCTACCTCATGTAACAGATAATGTTGTTTGCAAAGTATTTTCATGAGTACTTACATTGAATGCGAAAAGCATTACTAGTAACATTACACGACATATTGCATAAAAGAGAAAAGAAAATTATACTCCGGATGTTTGCCTCCAATTTCAAAAAATGTTTGCTCTATGAAAAACGACAATAAAAGATTACATTCTGTACTACTTGTTCAACGAATCTTTTTTCCATAGCAGAGAAATTTTCGATAAATAAGTACATTGTTTTGTGCTAATATCTCATATGACTGGACGTTAATAGCTGTTGGATGTACATCCGTTAAAATTGACATGGGAGCCCATCAACTCATCTAACTATCTATGCAACCATCGATCTATCTATCTATAACTCTACCTATCTATCTATCTATCTATCTATCTATCTATCTATCTATCTATCATTTTTGTACAAATTATCACTAAAGCTTCTTTCAAGAGGGAGGAATACATCCATTTGTTTGTGAAATAGATGTTTCGTCAAATTTTGTTTGAACTGCCACAGTGTAAATATATTAATCAAAGGAAAAAGTACATTTGTATTCAGCGATAAAAGCCTCGTATGGTCGTGGATGGATAGTTGTCCTTTCCGAAAGACAGCAAAGCGAAAACTTGTTCCCTTCGTTGGATACGTAAGAATATTAAAACGAAGCTACTAAAGAATTCTTTAAACATCTAATAGTACGCTTAAAACTACCTTTACTTTTTCAACGTGCTGGGTCGTGTCTTAACAATTACACTGTTTTAATATGTGTAGAAGTAAACCCTTAATGATCATCATATTACTCTTATTACTCTGTGGATCTGGAAAGTTCAGAGTTTGAGTGTTCTCCCTTTATCCTTACTTATTCGATTTAGTAAATTTATCTCGAAATAAATTTCTACGAAAGCTACTTTTACTGTATGTTTACTTCCTTCGTAAGTCAATGGAAATGGGGCGTTTAATCAGTTGGAGTAGATACTCTGAAGAGAGGCCAGTCTCTGTATGAGTTAACAAGGGTATGTAAGGGGTTCGTTTCTGGCAATAAATGTTTTGAAGAAGAGCATTGCCTTAGTTTAAACTAGGTCCTTCTTACGTCGTCAGCTATTTTAGCGTTTATGGTTTGCAAAAGTAAAACCGATACAACCAGTCAAACAGAGGAACACTAAAATTGCTTAAGTTTGGAGAAAATTGTATGAAACTGATAACAACTTCTCAGTATTTGACGGCGACATCTTAAAGAAAGACTGTGAAATTCTCTAATACATGAACGATGTCAGCTTTAGATGCTGATTATTTGACAAAATTACTTACCTACTTGCATCAGATGGCTGCTGTGACCATTTTGTGCAACCTGAAGGATCGTCTTCCTCTAACGGCTCATAAGAAACCATGCTCATACCCAATCAAGCTCATAATTTATGAGTCATAAACAGTGGCAGTTTTAGGGGGCAGAGGGGCCATGGTCACAGCAGCCATTTAAAAAATCTACAGAAGGGAGGAGCTCTTTCCAATGCTAAGATCACTGAAAATGACATGTTACTTTTAATTGCTGACAATTCCGTTCATGAATTATTTGCCAATGTTTCAATTGCACTAAAAATATACCTGTGTATGTTTGTCACCAACTGCAAAGGAGAGCGTTCGTTTTCCAAGCTCAAGTTAATACTGAATTACTTGAGAAACTCAATGGGGCAGAGGACGTTGGCATCTTTGTCTCTTCTGTCAATAGAAAGCCAGCTATTGAGAGGCATAGATTTCTCCTTTGCAATAGACAGTTGAAGGAAGCAGAAGAAAAAGCAAGGCGCAAATGCCTTTGAATTTAGCATTAAAACTTTTCGAACATTAACTTATATTATCATTATTTTCCATTCTGTAAAAAGCTCTTTTCAGTATGAAACGGCCTCTTTGTAAAATGAATTATTTTCAAAGGAAAAATCTGTAGAAAAAATGCTAATCAATTTGCTTTTATTAGGCGATCTTGAGGCATAACAATTTTAATAAAAAAGAACTTAAAGAATACACCTGGTTGACAAAAAATTTTCAAACAAGGGCCCCGCAGATGATATCGGCTCCGGGTCCCGCAGTCCCTAAAACCGCCACTGGTTATAAACTGTGAGTCAGGTACAGATGACTTCTAAGTTGTAAGGAACGATAAACAAGAAAACGCTCGGTTGGGGAAGAAAGAAGCTTAGAAGATAGAAATAATTGACATTTTTCACTTATAAACATCGACTGTTTTGTTAGCTTTTAAGCTTGTTAAAATTATAGTCTGCTTAGTTCAATACCAACAGTTTTTTTCATCGTCCTTAGCCTGCAAATGTTTTTTTCGTGTTTTCTATGTTTTCTACAAATTTTGAACCCCGTGTTTCTTATACTCGAGTTTCTAATGAAAAACAATTGCACAGCCATTTAGCTTTGCACAGTGGCTAAGTCTGCACAGTTTTCCAGTAATCAAAATTTTTCACGAGTGGAAACGTCTGCTCAAATCACTTACCGCTTGTACTGTGCTTTTAATTAATGCCATAAATTATGGGAAGGTAGAGAAGGAGGGGGTAGGGGAGACAGAAAGGAATGAAGAAGTAAGTAGTAAAAGACAATTTCAATAACCACTGGCAAAAAAGAGCGAGATTTGACGTAAGAGACGTGCTGTAAGGCGTCTGGCTGCTGGAACAGGTCACAAAAGGCAGACCGAAAGGATGCGATGAGAAGGATCCATTACAGGGCGTTCCCTTGTATCCATTAAAGATTACAATTCCGGTAATTTTACTTTAACGCTAGTTCATTGCAAAATGGTCTGAGGTAGACTTTTCTGACTTCCCCGTTTTATGTTGTGTCAGTTATTAGAAAGGTTTTCTTTTTGCACTGGAAACATGTAATGGCATTGATTAGCTAAATGCAATACCTTGTCTATAGTGAGAAACTAAACAATTTTTACCAAAGTTGTTACGACTGTGTTCGTATAATGGGGTCGAGTTTATTTTGCTTTTGCATGCCAAATGTACTTGGATAATAATGTACTTGACAAAGAACAAGTCGATTATTTGTTAATTGTGCCAGGCAAATGTGTCAACGAGGCACTCCCATAACGTTTTCTAGTGATATATCCTGGTCATCACATTTACAGACAGGTTCCCTACCTCTTAAATAAGCAAAGAGAGGCAAAAATTTTATCGCAAAAAAGGAAAACGAAGTCTACATACTTAAAACTCACTTTTATTGGAATCCTTGTAGTCTTCCCTTGGTATTTGTCAACTAAGATATATTGTAGGCAAAGCCCCCGGTTATTGATTATAGTGATTTCTTACATAATCAATGATACGCTATGCTTTCCCAAGAAACAGCTCCAAGACTTAGGATGACCTTAAACAGCATGTGTTGGTCAAGGAAAATCCATGGTTATAAAGAATACTTTTGAGCCGCAATGTATACCAATGCAAACATGAAAAAACTTGCACAATTATTGTGTTCACACCTATTCAATATTCAACACATAACTTTAATCTAACTCGTCCATTTTTTACTTGAAGGTATTGGATGAAACATGTCTACCATTCTAGTTGTTCGATTTGATACAGGTCACCTGAAAAAGCGCGTAATCTATAGAAGATGTATATATCTTTGTGCCCTCCCGAACATGAGCTAGGCCGGGAGAGTAAGAAGGGATATTAGACTTTCTCACTTTAACAATAGTTGCATGGGGATTGAACGTCGAAAATCAGAGTGGAATAGCATATAGGAGCACACACCTACACATTCCTTTGACCACGCCATTGCTTGGGGACTGGCAGCTAGTTGATAAAAGACTTTAGGAACAAAGCCCAGATTCTACATTGCGATGAGCTCAATTTGGACTTGAAAGAAATAATTTGCTTCTGTTACTCAAGATTTTAAAGCAGCTTTGTCAATACAATGCATTTTTTCACTGCGTGGGCAAATAGATGTAGCAGACTCTTTTCATGACTGCAGTTAAACATTTCTACGAGTCAGAATTTCGTATCAGTCAATACTCTGTTTCATTATTCTTACTAAAGATCCTATAATTGGAGTCCAACCTTTGTGTCAAGCATATGGACAACACGAAATATGATCCTGGCTAAACTATTCAATGCTGAAGTGCCATTCTACTAAACTGTTGTTTTATTTTCATTGAAACAGAACATTAAGAAACTGGATAGGGATTCAATTTCACACACTACACTTCAAGCATTCATGAATCCAGTTACAATTCAAATCTAGTTATTTAACTGATGCTTGCTTTCAAAGTGTAAAACATGATTACAGTTTCAGTAATAAAGCATTACAGAGATAACAAGCCATACGTTGTTTGTCAAATCTTGCATTTATCCTGTTCATTGAGAACGACTTAGAATTTTGAATTGATTTCCCAGTCTTTCTGGATAGCTGAAATACTAGAATCAAAAAGTCAACTAAAAGAATTAAGGATACTTTCGATGATTTAAAGTCGGCAAATCGCTATTGTGTAAAAAGCATTAGGTTCCATATAATGTCAATTTTTTTCTTTCCTGAGCAAACAACTAAAAACAGTTTCTATGAAAAGCATTCTTGGAATTCGCGATGCACGGTTTTCTAATGCTAACGTATACCATATGGCACGTGAGAAAACATCTGAAAATTGGCGCCACCTCTTGACCTTAGATCGGTATTTAATTAACGAATATATGAGACCAGTTTAAATCTTTTGTCATTCTACACTAGTATAACTTTCATAAACAAGTATGTTCGGGTTACAGAGGGGAAATATGACTGAACATAGCCCGTAAAAGATTGGTTTGAAACCTCTATTGTGTATTAAAGCGCACATCACGCATAAAATTCCATCAGTTTGACTGTATTACTTTTATGAATGTTATCTTACTTATATATATGTTATCTCATTAGTCACATTTATGAATTTAGATATATTTCTCAAGAGTGGGCATTACCACAATAGCTGCACTAAGTGGGAGCCGACCGGGCTCGAACTTGCAATCCTCAGACTTAAAAGCTAGCACTCAAACCTCCGTGCCATCACGGGACGATATATATATATATATATATATATATATATTACAAACTACAAAAGCCTCAATCTCCTATGTTCATTAAAAGATGGTATAAATTTTTCATAAAATAAATAATTAATTCATATAACGTTTCGAATAATTCTTCTTCAGATAGGGCTTGCAATTTCTGCCGGAATCCTGGGACATTTTTTAGCGGAGTTAGTTTTTTACACGTAATTTTCGTTGTGGGTTTACTCAAAATTCCCGTTTGCAAATGCTTCTCGTTCTCCGACAATCAGGCAACCTCTCAGAACGATAGTCGGTCAAATTATAGATGAACATTGTTAACTGAGTATCATATATATACTTTGTGCTTCGTCACGGTCAAGCCTTGCCAAATGTCTGCGGCATTGTAAATGTTTGATAGTTTGATGTTGAAAGATACTTTCCAAATTTGAAAAATGCAAAGTGTCCCAGGATTGTTGATTTAAGTGTGGACTTTGAGTCTGATGATTTCCATTTCAATTGTCTTGGGCTCCGTCTGAATGCAGCTTTGTTGGAATGCTCCAGTTATGAGTAACTTATATAAATGCATTGATGTGTCTACTGAGATAACACCTTCCTATATACATGATATTATACTCCAGGAAACCAAAGTATAGATATTATAAAGACAAATATATTCCTGCCGAGCCAATTAATATTGTTTCTCTGTTAAACAATCTGAAATGTCCTGCAATTCATTATTATTGATTGGCAATGCATTTAGAGATTATTTATCATAGATGCAATGTTACAGGAACTTAACTATTACCCTATTACCTTAGACGTTTTATAGACGTTTCAACACAAGGAGATTTTAACAGGTTATGTGGCAATAATACAGTTTTCACTCGATTTCTCGAAGCCTTTAGGGAATTAGTAAACATTAAGAGTTTGAAATATCGAAATTTGCCAAAAAAGCTTTTAAACAGAGAAGGTTCAAGTTTTTGACACGTTTTTTTATATATGGTTGTCTTCCATGAATATAACATATATAAGCATAATATAGCTCAGATTTGTCCATATTTAAGCGTAATCAGCAGAAACTCGGTCTAAGATTGCCTCTAAGCACAATCACAGTCTTGCCAAAAGTATGATAATGAATGTCAGGTATCGATCACTGTATGTGATTTATTTGATATAAATAGCATAAGCAATCATAGCTGTTGCTTACTTCATGCTTTCACCACAGTATAGGAACATAACAGGCATTTTTTATGGATCCCAACAAAAAATCATTACTTCCCTGTAAAAAATCAATATAATAAGGGGAAATCGCCGTAGGTGGACTAAACATCAGTTTGAGAGAACGAAAAGTTTAAAAACCAGTATTTCAGAGATCGAAAGTCCACTATAAATAAAAATTCCATAAATCCGCCAATAATATTTCTAAGGCTCCTAGGAATAATTTACCAACGAGTATACTAGTGGGTCTATTGCAAGTACTAGACAGTAAGGGGACAGCTTCTAAGATCTCTGACTTACACTGAGCGAATTTTCTGATGAATGTAATTTTGTCATTTCTTACCATGTTTATGAGGTCCCGCTCAATTGTAAAAGTGACCTTGGTTAGTTTTAAGGTAAAATAAGTCCGGCGGAGTGTTAAGTAACATGGATTAAAATATAACAGTGGTGGTAGTGTTGGCTTGAATTGTGTTGAGAAACTCAGTAAACCTAAGTGTTTATCAGCCAGTTCGAAAGATTGGATAACTGAAATTGGTTTCTGTCTCTTCGTCTTTATTATGAAAAATTCTTATTAACTTCTGACTAGGGAATAGGTACTCATTTTTACCGCTACAATTGATCTTTGTACCAACAGTAAACTGATACCCTTCCTCTATTTGTCCACTTAATCTTTGCCACATATTGCTTAAGAGTGCTTTTTAGTGATATATTTAATCCAGAAAGTCTCTGAACTAAAGATTAAGTATCTACACGTGTACCTTAAGGCGATGACAAAAAATGCACACGTGATCCCTCTGGGGGTAAGAGACAGTTTCTGCGTTTAAAGGAAAGAATTACGTTTAAGACATATTGATTTGTGTTAATGAGCTAACACTTCTTTCAAACTTTCTTAAGATTTGGTCCAAGCAATGCTTACTTCGAGATACCGTGTTTCTCATAAATATGGTGCTTCGGGCTGTTGATAATTTATGAAATTTAATAGGTTTCTGAAAATGTTGTTTAACTTGATTAAAAGTTATGGTTCCATATAATGTATGCATAGCAGTCAACCAGTACTGTAACAAAATGCCTTTCTCTTCATTCTTTGCTATTTTTACGACCTTAAACATCAGGCAAAAAACCGTTTGTAACATGGACGATTTTAAAAACTGAATCTAACTAGGAACTCAAGTTCCACAATATTTAATAAAAGAACTAGATTTATTAAGTCAAATAAGTTTATCCCTGCCTTTTCATAAGCAAAATATGCTATTCAATTTTCTGTTTGAATAGTAATCACCTATGATAAGGCTCTTCCATAAAGAAAAATTAGTAGTCAAGGCTATGAAAGCAAGGTTTTCTAACCCACGTATTTATTTCTTTAAACAGGCATCGGATTTCAAAAAACACGTGAACGACTAAGAATGATAAGGGGAACAGGCGTGATGCATTTTTGTGGCTGGCTTTTATCTGAACATTTTATTAGGTCAACCAAATTACTGTGTGTAAATAAAAGCGATATAAATCAGCAACTGACATACTGCATGTATTGTCAGAAAGAAGTAAATTAAGGATGCAATACACGTATCCTATGAACACATCAGTATAGAAAGGACTGTGAAATTCGATCGAACTCAAATAAAACCTCCCAAGTTCACATTAAAGTAATCAACGTTGATTCAACGTTCAAATTGGACGTTTCTCATATACAAACAATACAAAGTACAATGGTTGCATCATTAGGATCAAAAACCAGCTGTCTATAATGTTCTATTTCTGTAAATTTAGTAACCTACTTATGCTTCATCGCTTTGATTTCATCAGTATGATGCAATCCTGCGTCAAAAGCACTTAGGCACTTTCAACTGATTTCTTAGGCTTTCCAACAGCATGGTGCTTCACATGAGTTCACGGAACAATGAAAAACCACAGAGCAAACAGATGAAACATATCGTTTCTGTAGCGTAGATTTCAAAATTTCGCAGGCTCTTTTAGATTGGACTAAAGAAATTGTCAGAATTTTAGTGACACTATTAACAGAAAACAGGCTTGTGAATTTGTCTTGCTTTCTTACACAGAAAAAATTAACCTACAACTGAAATGATTCGTAATGCAACTGATTTAAGGAATCGTGTGCCACTTACATGTGATATTATTTGGCCTACTGATAATCATAAGATCTTTTCCTTAAGGGCTAATCACAATAATGACAATTCTATACTTCTCAAATAAAGAATATTCTCACATTAAATATGACGAAGCGTCATCGGAAATATACTAATAAAAATGATTACCAGGCTAATAATTCTTAAAGTAAGAGACATGACTTAAGATTTAAGTATGGTTATTTTCTTACATTTCGTAAAAAATGTTTCAAATCTTCAGAGAAATTGACATGGTATGTGCGCATCACATTATAAACAGTGTATAAGAACAATACGTATTATGATAAAATTCTACAGATTGTAGTAAGGTGTGGCAGTAATTAAGAAGCCATTAGCAGAGTGATAATAGTACGAGCAGCAAAAGGGGACTTACAAATGGTATGAACTATTAAAAAAGAAAAAAATGTGCAGTGTTTTGATTCTTATTGCGTGAAGGTTTCTGTTTGACCACCAAAAGACTTTCATAAACAAGCAAGTCAGGAACAAATGGAGATGAAGATAACACACTGAAATCGTTGATGGAAGCATGATGAACTTAGATACTCCAATATATTGGAGAAAGAGGGATAAGACGGCTTCTTCCCTGTAAAAGCAAAGACTGGCAAGTGTTCTGAGGCTGGCACATACAAGTGGGGCTTAGTTTGGTCTATATAATCAGAAATATGCCTACCGAACAAAAACATCATAGCGTCATGATGTGTGAATGCATCACATTCTATGCATAAGCAGGCTTACTCGGACCGAACTTGTAAATATGAAGATTGTTACTCGATTGTCTGTCTGATCACTGAGAGTTTGTGACTGTTACTTTGTTTTATTGAATGCTGATTTCTATTAACATATTTTATGGAAAAAGAGGCTTTCCAGTTGACAACGAGTCTCATTTTAACTAGAGAGTGATTCCTTTTACAAAATATAGGTGACCCAGAGTTTGAGATAAAAGTAATTCATCATTTTTAGGCCTTGGCACTAAAACGATCAAACTGGTAACTTTGGGATCAACTTTTAAGAAGACACGAATAATAATTAACACATTCCCGCCGGCATTTTCTTTCTGTCTGTTAGAATTTATGCTTTAAATAGTGGTGGTTTGTTTGTAGCCGTAACTTTAGCGGAAAACATACTACGTGTTTTACTAACTTACAGAAGTTCCTATAAATGGACTAGTCTTTGGATAATAGGTATCCTATTTATAGATATACTTAGAGAAACCAGTTTTAAGGAGTATTTTAGCCTTTGGAAGCACCTCGTCACTGGTTTGCAGGCAATACAGGATTGCAAAATGATTTTCACAGGAAGTGAAAGAATGTGCATACGTTTGGACCTTCTCTAACCAAAGATAGAAGATATCGAACACAAGCAAAATAAGGATTTAATTATATATCCAAATCTTAGCTTTTGATTTTGATATGACAAAATTCATAAATCAAATCTATTTCACTACTCATTTGTTTTTGTACATAGCATGAAAAATGTCGTTTTCGATTGAAATAATAATCTTGCCATCTTGATTGAGGATGGACATTATCCTATGTTAGATGATGTCTTTCAGCTTCTCCTCCAAAATCATCTATATTAATCAACATGGAAAAATCAATCAAGGACTTATAGTTATTGAAAGAGGGCAATGAATCGGAATATTATTAAAATTGAGGCACATTCATCTTCCTGCTGCAGCAATTTCATAAGAATGCATGCATATAATCATATAGTTTTTCATTTGAAATCAAAGTATGTTAAGTAAGATGGGCGTATTGATAAATTGGATCAAGCTTTCTATTCTTTTAAATCAGCACGCTGTAGTATTCATGGATTAGCTGTATTCAAGCTTTGCCTCCAAAATTAATTACGTACAACCAACAGTCTCAGCTGAATTCAACTTTAATTGTATACCCTAACTTTTTGTTCTGACAAATGTTTGTTTAAAAGTAGTTCGTAAAATATGGATTTCAGTTGCAAAACTATGGCGTAGTAGTGAATGCATGGTAACCGACAAGACGTCACAGCAAGAACATTCAAAGTTTAACAAGGTTTGGTGGACATTGTCGTTAATTATTTTAACGTAATAATTAATCTTACTTATGATCTGTATACGTATTTACTTAAATTGATCACCTGAGCATAAATCATAGACAAATTGCAATTTTTTGTACAAGAAAATATTTGTTTTATTTGAGATTGGCTCCAGAGGGATACCTGATGATAGATTAAAAAAATTAAGCGTTAGTTGACTGTTAGTATCATTGCATGTTTTACGCATTATTGATGAGTAATGTCGCTGTTGAATTATAAAAAACTTAGCAGCACTAAAGTTAGGAATCGCTCAGTCTTTTCCCCTTACCTCTTAAAGTTTGAATTTTATACCCCTAGAGGTGCCTTGTGACTAATATTATCATCTAAATTAGCCAGACACAGATGCAGTCCTCATCGTCACATGGTTCACCCTTCGATTTAAACAATGAATAATTGTAATAAATTGTCCATGTGTTCGCTGTCTAACCCTTTCAAAGTAAACCTTGACAGCTCATAATCAAACAGACCCCGGACACTTAGCGAAGTGTGGTGCCTTCGCTTCCTATGATGCCACTTATTCATGTTTAACCTCGCCGTCCCCCTCTTTTGCTTCAGTCGACCACTGTGTACTTAACCATATACAGCAACTTGCTGGTTGTCAGTCATTCAGCAGACATGTCAAAAGAGCTGCAAAGTTCCACTCATTGATGGTCGACAATCTAATCTTGTTGGCCAGAAAATAGAACCATTTTACACGACGAGGTCCTCTAAAATACTTCTTCTATAATGTTTTCTATCGTACTTTTGCTAATTGTACGATTATCTACGAACGATTCTGAAGGCTGTTACTTGAAATCTATTTCAGTGCATCATATGGAAAGAAAGTTCGCAACAAACGAGAATAGAAATGAAGTTGCAAGTTTGTCTCTTTGAACAGTTTCAAACTTTTCGTTATGAAACTCATCTTTAATCTAAAGTCTCAGAATTTCTTTCGCCAACTAAATGTAATGAACGATAACTAATACCAAATATAAGGTTATTTCTTCATTTGTATTCACTACTCTTAGTAAACTATCATTAAATGGTGGTAAGTAATTTTGTTTAACTTTGTTGGTAACTTAATCATCCTTACGTTTCATCAGCCGTCTCATTTTCTGACCCCCTCTAAGTTTCTTGTTAATTTAATTGTAATTTTGAAAGGAAAACATCTTATTTATATCTATATATCAAACGAGACTAGACCACTTATTAGTAAGATACGAAGGACATCACTTTGTGCCATCATTTTGTTGTCTGGCATTTAAGTTCAGCAAGCTAAGCAAACAGATTATGGATTGTTTATCTAAAATGATTTATTACTCGCATGAGAATTATTAATAACCTTACACCACATATTACGATCGAAATGTTTCAATTTGATGTTACGGATGATTTTTTACTTAACGATCTATTGTGAAATCGATGTTATGAGAGAAAAAAAGATCCCCAAATGTCACCAAGGGAAATTTGCAAAAAACTACTCCGGCTATCTCTTTGACCCATACATTATATGCACAGTAGCCGTTCAATAAAGTTATATTACAATCATGTGTATTTAATTACCATAATTTCAATAGCTGGTTTCTTATATTCTGAAATCTGCCACACCGAGCTTTTGAAGCAGATACTTCCAACTGGTATGGCACCATAAAATTAACTTTTCAAGTACATAGCACGTTATTCCCAGGGTTTAACTTTGGTTGACAGATCAGGATGTTTTGTCGCCTTTATAATCATTGTAACTCAGAACTTTGCCTTATCAAAAAACACATGTGTTCCATAAACTGAAAGTAGGACAGTAAGAAACCATCGGTTTTCAAAAATATCAAGTTGTAAATGAAATACTCTAGTCCTAACTTAAGTTTGGTATATCCGCATGAGTGATTTCTTAGCATCCAATGACTTCAGTGTGTGTCAACGGTGTCTTCATGATGATTTTAATTGTGCTTGATTACCTTCGAAAGGTTCTCGTTCTCTGGTTCATTATTTTGCTTGTATTGAGTGCCTTCTTGGAGCAAGAAAATACTGCTTTTAAAAACTTGGCAAAGATAACTACCTAATTTAACGAGAACAAGATTCATACTAGACCAAATCTTAAACTACTAACACATCATACACATAAACTGGCATGAGGTACCTCTGTTAACATAGAGTAAACGTGGCAGAAGTATGTCAGTGATAGACCATACGACGAGCTGGCATTGAACTACTCAGTTAAGTTAAGCAAATCAGATATACAGCGGTATTATTTCATGTCAGTTCATTTTTGATCAGGTACACAACATGTTATCATGCTGCTAGTGATCAAACATGACCTCTGTATTCTCTAGAACGGGGCATGTTTCTTTGTATCAAAAGGTCGATATTGGATTCCTTTGACAATTAGTCATTAGATGTACTCGACTAAACCACACTTTTCGGACTATATTGGGAGATTCCTGTCTTTGTCGAGAAGTCTTTCTTCAGACTCCAATTCTATCACAGTTCTCTATGGCACCAGGACTAAATAGGAAGTTTGATGACAGTGTAAATTTGATTTCTCAGCTTACCGAGATGACCTTGGTGTTTTTAGATACTTTCCAGCATAAAGATTCAAAATATGACTTTATTTCTATCCTATATTGGTTTAAAGCAAGAGTATGAGAGTGCCAGAGACAGATGCCAATTAGTTTGCAAATTAGTGCAAATGCCAAATCCTTTTGGAGTCGTTGATAGTAAGTTGGGCACTGAGTTTTTGAAGATTAAGTAAAAGGCTACGATAGGTACTGTTGAGAATTATGACACTTATGACCATAAAAACTTGTTTCCAAAAGTGACCAACTTTCACCATTTTTTATGCTACACGTAAGAGCCACCAGACGATAGAATCCAAAGAACGTATATCAATGAAGATGTCACAGTGATGTTAGTAACAAAGGAGCTGAATGCCTCGAGTCAAACTAGGAGCTCCAGGAGCCAGAGATGACCTTTTTGGTGGTTCCACCAGAAAGAATAGCAATGCAGATGATGACGAGATTGACTGTCTCCCATGATAAAATGTTACGATTGTTTATGTTTTAATCATTTTGCTTCTAATAATGTCGAAACTGTCAAAACATTTGATATAAAGTAGTTTTATTTTATTTTCTGTAAATCCAATTCATTTGATTATAAGTGCAAAGGTTGAGGACAAACATGGTAAAATACAATAGTGATGCCACGCACAAAAATGTAGACGTAAACAAACTTAGAAATACGATACATCACTCCAAAGCTCTAAAAATGCGCTTTCATATAAAACATGCCAGTTAAATCTCACCACTGTTCTAGAATTTATAAGCGATGTACTACAGTTTTCTTGCCTATTGATGACGTCATCGATCACGTGGTACGGAAACAAAATGTTTTTGGTCTCATGATGGATTTGAATCTCAAAACTCGAAAGTATACGAAACCATCAAGGACATCTTTGTAAGGTGCGAGATCAGATTTTCACTGTCATTGCCCTACATTAAAGTCTCGTGTTCTTCATGCAGTTGGCTTTTCTTGCTAATTAGGACTACTCTGCTAAGTAGCTTGTTTCGGGGCATCTTACATCTCTTGTCTCTTTTTTCTTCTTTTTCTTTCTCTTTCTCTTTCCCTCTTCTTGTTCTTCTACTTCAACCCTTTCAAACATTGGAAGTAATATTGGCCGTTGTGCGTCACAATGTATCAAAAACGTTATTTATAGCCCTTCAGGTTGTAGAAATGGCATCACAATGAAGTATACAAACCTTAATCATACAAACCTTAATCATACAAACCTTCAAGACTATAATGTGATAACAAGTTAATCGACCTTGCTTATGAAACCAGAAACCGTTTGAATCCTGTGCATCATATGATAGTGGTCGATTATAGTTTAAGAAACGTAAGCTATTTCATTCTATTCTCAATTCAGAATTGCTTTAACACTTGTAAATTTTGGAATCTACAAAACAGTTGAAATATGAAAATGGCCTGTTTATCAGAGACTGCACGGATGACTTGATATTCGTGATTTGTTGCTTAAATTTTAGGGGGAGATAAACGTAATTTTTGTGGTGAAGTCAACTATAGCTTTGCCTATGTGAAAGTTTAGTTGAAGTTATGTTATTCAGTCAAGTCAATTCTTGCCTTCATATAAAGACAAGTCCTGTTTATTCTGAAAATGTTTATTTGCATTTTTCCCCCTCAATTTGACACTTAACTTTACGGTAATTTACATAAATTCGTTATCTCTAGTCTTCTTTATGACGTGTACCGATTGATAATGCTCTTCCCTGCCCCTGGTTGTGGGGGACTTGATTCGGGGGGATGTCCGGTTGTCTCCTGTTATTTGCTTCTATCCATTCTGAAGCCTTCCTATTATACAAGGAGGGCCCTGATTATTTCATGTTTAATCTAAGTAGTGTACAGCCTGACCTTCCTTTAGATACAGTCACTTCTTTGAATTTCTTGCTTCCGAAATCAAATAGAGAAGTTTGGAGGTGAATACAAGACACCTCTTCTTTTCGTATTCTTCAAGACTACGTAATTAGTCCATCCGACTATTTGCGTCGCAAAGTCTTTGAGAAAATAGACGTATTACAATTTACTTCTGGGGCATCAAAGAAAGTTTACGTCGGTTGTGAACTCTTGTCTTCTGTGTACGATTTGCCTATTATGTACAGCAAATCCTAAACGGAATGATTTCTAGTTAAAAATTAAACAATTTTCTCGTATTTCGTCCGGAAATAAATACTACTAGAGTTTACTGAAGATATTGATTAAGATGTCAATTTCAAAGCTATACGTTAGGCAAGTATAACTTGAATATGAATTGAATATGAAGGGTACAAATAATTACAAATTAGTTCTTTGTCGTTTAACCAATCTTTTAATTTAATTTTAGGATTTGAAAATGATAATCAAAGTAACTCTCAGTAACCTCAAACCAGAATATTTACGGAATGAACCATTTTTCAGTGAAGATCTTACAAATTGGCATTTCGACATCATGGTATCTTAGAATGGATAGCTTAGCATTCACATGTTCGTGTAGTTTCTAAAGTGGAATTTGCAATTTTGCCCTAAGAACTTTCCATAGCTATGTGCAATTTTCATAGGCTGCTCTATAATTATCTTGAAATGTTTAGTCCCTTAGTAGAAATTCAGCTTTAATTTTTGCAGTATTGTTTTGGTTTTCAATACTATCTAAAGTTTTGGACATTTATACCGACTGGGAACATTTTCAGGCAATAAAATCTTTAAGATGTAATAAAGGCATCCTTATCACGAAACCTGATAGAGGATCGTAATTCTTAACAAATATTGCTTACGTCAATAAAGGATTAATGTAATGAATAACCAAGAAAAATCACAAGTTAGGATATTAGAGATTATAAACAAAAATGGGTTAAGTCGCAAAATTTATGATCAGACTCATCCTATAGGTTCTCAATGTCCACGCATGTATGGTTTACTTAAAACACATAAGAACAATACTCCACTTAGGCCTACTTTATCTGTGATTCGTTCTGCTCATCATAAATTGGCTAAATGGCTTTCTAACCTTTTAGAAACAGTATAGAATATCTATTTCAAAACCTACATCAAGTCTAAATTAAATTTGGAACTGGGGAAAATATAATCTATTCTCCTAGAAAACGAGGATGTTGTTTCTGAGATTTTTTGAGAAAAGCGCACTCCTTTTTCAAAGGAAAGAACTTTTAGCCCTCAAAAATGTCCTGTGTACTTAAAACGTCCTCCGCTAAGTAATGTTTCTACCGCATAGAAACATAGATTAAATAAGCTGTAGTTAAGCGCTTCTCTGCCGTCAAAATTGTTTTCACGAATAGGAAGATCTTACCATCCATTCATAGGGATTGCATACCTACTGGGAGTATATGAATTTCTGTGCCGATGTGAAGCTCTAGGTTGCACTTTTCAAAGATTGGGTGACAGGATTAAACAACATGTTCCAGCCAGTGTACGCCAAGCATCAATTCCTCCTAGTAGACACTTGGAAATCGACGGCTAAAACATGGGATTCTGCCATAGACTAACATTTACTACAAAATTCAGAATGCGCTAAAATGTATAAAGACGAGAATTTTCGGATGATTGACTCAGCTAGATAGTTCTTTCATCTAAGTGTATTGGAATCTGTCTACATTAAAACAAGAAAACCAGTACTGTGAAGGCAGGAAGAGGTCGCTTTTTTACTTGGACTCCAATACTACTTTGTATTATCTTTGTCCTTTTCCTTACTTGCTTATGAGTGGCTAGTTTCTACGCTTGTTTGCCATATATCTATCCTTGCGTTTGTGACGATACATGCTCTCAAGAGTGTTAGAAGAATAAACCTTTTAAGTATGGTGTTAGCGCAATATTGCAAATTTTCAAGGTGATTTTCAAGTTTTGTACTACAAAAAGATTGTTCAAGTATCACGCTTCTCCAAAGCCACTCCAAAAGTATTGGATGTTATTGCTGTGAGACCCAAATGCTAAAGAAACTGACCTGGACACCGACCTGCTCATCGAATGTTGTGCAATTTGTACAGCGGTGATGATATGTCTATTGCGTCCATAACAATGCATTAAGGACGACATACCGTTTTGTACTCAGTGGATGGCAAATTTCTTTACATTATAGATATTCTTTCTTTGTGCTTTATGTAAAATCATAGTTGAAAAGTTACTATATTATTCGTTTCATAAGAAGTCCAATGTGAGATTTATTTTACGGTTGCCTCTCCAAATATTCACATTTGTAAGTGATTAGCATTCTAATTTAGAATGAACTAGATGTTTTACATAGTAGGTGTAATTTTAAGCTTGCTGAATATGACAACTCTTCTAGTAGAGAGCAATGTAATTTTGGGAGGATATAAACGATGGACATTAAACTGACATAGTTCAATGCTAAACCGACGTGATAAGGTTACCGCCAGTCTTTCCCTTTTGTTTAGATATTTTGGTAGTATTTGCATATTATGTCAGATGTACTTTGCGTGTCTGATTGATTTGCCATGAACAAGGCGAGTATGTTTGCTTTACACGGTCATAACAGCGAAGTCTACTTGTTATTTTAGCTCGAACATTTGGAACGAAAAAACAAAACACGAGGACAAAGCTATTCATAATTTTGTCAAAATTATCGGTCAAATGATGGGAAGAAATACTACGACTGTTATTGTCATCGCTCTTTGCATGGCCGCGATGGGTAAGTGAGTTTGATTTATATTATCATAAATGTACCTGTTGTTAAAAGACAAGCTACAGACTTTTTCTTACAGCTTTTTCATTGTAAAGAGAGTGTTGTTATTCTCCCGTCAAGAAAATGTGCAGAATAAAATGCTAATTTCTCCTTCTGTGATGACAATTTCAAAAATTTTAAAAATATTAAAATTTCATTAACTTGGTATCACTAAGCAGAAACAAGGTAATGTAGTCAGGAATAGAAACTAGCTAGGATACTAAGATATTAATAGTCAGGCTAAAATAAATGTATTTTTTCTTGTTTAATAGATACTCTTAAGACTTTTTAACACACACAACATTGAAGCAATTATCACCTATCGAAGACGCAAGCAAAATGAACAGAATTTTCGCCAATTTTATAAAAACTGCATGGATTATTTTAGCGTTTCGTTTATTAAGTATTATCATAAACCTGTATTACAAAAATCATTGAAAAATTAAGTAGATGTAATGCGTGAAATGCTCTTAACTGTTGTGCTTTAGGCCTAAATGAAAACATATATGATATTCAGAGAATTAATCTATAACATGTGCAGCATGGAAACAATTGTCATCAATTTTATCACTTCGCCCTGCATATTCATTGTTTTAATGTTTCTTTTACTTAATATGATTTTAAACATAAAAATAAAAAACCATGTAAAAATTAGGAAGGTGTGAAGTGTTAAATGATCTTGAATCATCATTGTGGTGCTGCGAATGTTTCACATGCTAGAAATGGTATGGGAAACGATTGACTTTACTTGCACATGTCTCATTTCAAATAATGAAAAACGGTTTACACTAAAATTGAGAAATTGGTAGATTTTGTAATGTTTCAGCTGTCAACTGAATGCACGGTGTTGAGTATCACATTTCTTCAGAATCCTTTTCCCAGAGCAACATTGAACCTGTAACATGACGTGGAACCAATTCCGCATCCCTTGTTCTGCAATACGTTTTCCTTATGAGTTCCCTACATGAAAAGAAAAATTTATGGAGTGAAGTAAAGTGAAACACAAAGATAAGCGCTTATTTATCAGCTACGTGTCACTCTTTGTGTCTATAACTGTCGAATGTGAAGAGCTTATAGAACATAAGGGTCTTAGTTATGTCTATTTCTTTTACCTGTTTATAACGATCATATAGCTAACTGTCGCAGACCACAGTTAAAGTACAATTTTCCTGACATACCTATCCGAGGAAGTCATGAAAACTGTAGATGCAAAGTACTATTAAGAAGAACTGAGACGTACCTATCTATCTATCTATCTATCTATCTATCTATCTATCTATCTATCTATCTAACTATCAACCTATATATCTATCTATCTATCTATCTATCTATCTATCTATCTATCTATGTAGCTATCTAGCTATCTAGCTATCTAGCTAGCTATCTAGCTATCTAGCTATCTAGCTATCTATCTATCTATCTATCTATCTATCTATCTATCTATCTATCTGTCTGTCTGTCTGTCTATCTATCCACCTATCTATCTACCACGCCGAGAGTGCAAACCTCCCCTAAGCCAATCAGAATACTCAAACAACAGGGATTTTTTCCAAGAAGACTTCCTCACCAGCCTTAGTTCTATGAAGGTTTCAGAAACGTCATCCAGAACCCAAGATTCGGTTCGAACCATTCTCTCGGCAACGTGATGGTTGCAATTGGAGGCTTATATTTTGTCCTCCCTTAGTTTAAATTTTACAGAGGACATAGCTATAAAACCTTGAACACGTATATTCATAATAGCACACTTGCTAAGTCACAGAATTGTATTGCAAGCATATTCCTTGTCTTACTGTTCTTTGGCTTAACATGTTTGCGATTGTTGGTGTGATTGGTTGGTCCCATTTTTTCGGATTACAGTACAGTGCTTTTATGTTACAGAAAGGTGACGTCAAACATTCCACGTTCATTTTGTTAGTACAATACTTTACACGTTAGTGATTGTCCTCATCTGATACCTTTTGCATTCATATTGGATATACATTGTGATAAATATTAGCGACTCTTAGTGGTTACACAAAAAGTTGTCATAGTAAGATTATAATGCAATGCTTTAGGTGTTATAAATGGTTGTTATTTACAACCTTTTGCCTTTTTCTGATATATTGTTATATTTACAGGTTGTTGCCAAGGACAAGTTCTGCAGACACGATTTTACAATGACACAGTGCGTAAAGGACAATATGTAGAACTTCATCTCTTGCAGGTGCCTGCAAGTTATGTTTCTATAAACTGTGGATATGCTAAACCAGACGGAGCGCTCGAAAAGTTGACATTTAAGTTACCAGGACAAGGATTGCAAGTGACTTCGACGTTAAAAGGGGAATACTATGGTAGAGTGTCAGTAAGGGGAAACATCACAATAATATCAAATATTTCCTTTGCCGATGAAAGTAATAAATTTTATTGCGCTGTATACAGGATAAGTGGAGAGGGAATAATAGTAACAAATGGACCAGTTCATATATTAAAGAGTGTTGAAGGTAGGAGATCAGCTACTGTTCTGGAGTTAACTTTAGAGAGGCTAAAACCCTACAAGACTTACGTTTAGGATAAAGATAGCAAAGATCTGCAAAATTTAGTAAGAATTGTAAGTCATATGATACGATTTCACACATATTACATCAGGCATCTCTTACCGTCTTATCTATTTATTTATTTATTTATCTATTATTTTATTACACTCTGATAGCTGTTTGATCTTATGGACGCCCAACCAACATAAACAGAATCTAGTCTTGGAAAGTCGTTTGGTAGGCGTGTTTATTCCCGTATAACTTTGTCAACACTTAGAAGAAGGACATCCTATTCACTCATATTTTTATCTAAAACGAATTCTTAAGTTGTATCCACGCTAATCAGTTCCTCAACGATATAAATGTTTAATAGTTGAATTACACTAGCCTGTCTTTTTCACTTAAGAGCCACCGAGCGTCACTGGAGTAAAACTGAACTCATCATATACTAGAGAAGAAGGGGAGTCTTTGACACTGAGCTGCAAGTTTATAGGCCGACCTCACATCAATGCATCATGGACAGGCAACATACGCCGGATCGGAGTACTGAGAAAGACTGAGAGAACCGTGGGAGAACTTGTTGAATTGACTCTTGATCTAGTAATAAACAGATTACAATACTTTCACAATGGATACGGTGGCATTTGTCGAACACAAAATCACTTTGGATATGCTGAACAAGCTACAAAATTAAATATCACATGTAAGTAATAATTGGTTTGCCTCGTATTTTCGTAAATATAGTTATAGAAATTTGTTGCCTATTAAAAACTATTTTACTAAATACCATCAAAATGCATATCAAACACTGACCTTTGACTTTATGGATTTCGTTAACGTTGCTCAAGCTGCTACATATTTAGTCATCCATATTTATAGCCATGTACTTACCAGAGTAGCAAATTAGATAAGTTTGTCATCTACTGCATACAATTTTTGGACTTTTTATTAGTATCAACCGACAATGATATTAGGATTGTGTTCTTTGTAAGGCAAGATACAGCAAATGAAACGCGTGAGATCATTGCGGGGTCTCTCAACTGTGTAAACAACATATCAAGCACACTTACAATTTCAGTATCATGTGACAATGACCATAAAATAAAACCGTGTCTTATCGTAGGAAGAATTCATCAAAGGCGATATTCATTCACAAAAATTATTTTGTCCAATACAAGCAGGCAATACTTTCATGAAGATAACAAATTTCCTTGCCAAAAGCCTGTCATTTTTCTGAGTAACAGGATCATATTTACAAATTTAGTAACTACCAAATTTTTGGGCTATTACTTCGTATTCCCCTTGTCTTCCATACATGTCTTCTCTTAACATTATTCTGTTAGTTAACAGTAGGAATGTAGATACAGCGTACTGTTTCATTCAAAAGAATTTTAAAAACTGTCTAGTTTTATCCTTGAAGAAAATACTGGACATCAGTTATTCCGACGACAGTTTAGATTGACCACTTATGTGTGATTTTTTGAAATTTGATTTTTTGAGTTTTTGAGTACCTAAAACCATTTTGGTACACAATGTTGCAGAGAAATGAAGAGAGGATTATTTCAATCAGCTAAGGAGTACTCATTTAGGTTTACTGCAATGGTAAGCATTAATATCGTGGGAATCCTCCTGACGCGCGTATGTAAGGACAGGATGTATAATTAAAACTAGTCAGGATTATGCTCTACTATGATTTTCTTACATTCCACTATCTCCTCAAGTCTCCGTGTCTTACCATTATATTTCATTCCATTTGTTTCAAAATACAACAACATATGTTGCCTTGAAAATTTGCGACATTGCGCTAAAAACATTCTTAAGACCTTCTTTCCTCTGGCATTCTTCAGAGCATGAGTCGTCAGAAGGGAATGTATAT